>NQIM01000251.1:0-59367 GCA_003426235.1 Xylaria polymorpha
GAGGGAAATGTCTTTCATTTTGCTATCGACCACACTCGCTTCGCTGCTCACGTTCTTTGAATTTTCCCTGTCACTTAACCAGTAAGCGATGGCGTTCATTCGTGGGGCTGCCGCCAGCTGCCGTCGCCGCCCGTGCGCTGTCGCCGTTGGGTTCCGTGCCTCAGCTCCCCGGCTCCTGGGTTTACAGGGGATGCTATACCGAGGGTACCAGCGGCAGGGCACTCGCAGTGCAGCAGCCGGACAGCCAAGACCTCACCATCGAATCTTGCGTAGCGACCTGCATCGCCGCCGGATATGGTGTGGCCGGCTTGGAATATGCGTCTCAATGCTTCTGTGACAATTTCGTCCGCAATGGCGCTAACCTGACTGATGATGCAGACTGCAACATGCCCTGCTCAGGCGATCCGACCCAGGACTGCGGTGCTGGAAACAGGCTTTCCGTCTTCTCTGACGACACTCTCGTCGTATTTCAGCCGCCCGCTCCACTCGTTCAAGACCTCCCCGGCTCATGGGAGTATTATGGATGTGTCGTGTATGTATAGGTTATCCGCGACCCATCAAGACCCGATTCTACTACAGGGAGCTAACTGCACACTCATAGCGATGCTATTGATGACCGTGTTCTTCCGTACATGAGCAATAACATACAAAATGCCACAATCGAGGCTTGTATAGCTGGGTGTAGTCAATTTGGTTATAACGCGGGCGGTATCGAATATGGCTATCAATGCTGTAAGTATCCAGATAATTATCTCTTGTTTCTGTTCAGAAAATGAGAGACTAATGTGTGCATCTAGTTTGTGGAGATGCGCAACCAGTCACGAATGCGTCGGCAGCCGATTGCAATATTGCCTGCCCGGGTGACCCTAACCATCTCTGTGGTTCGTTCGCAGATTCTTCGTCGACGTGAGCAAGCACATGACTGATCTTGTGTTAGGCGGCGGCAATAGGCTATCGTACTACACGTGGAATGGTGCTCCCTTGACGACATGGACATACGCTGAAGGCAACGCGGCGGGAAGCTATGATTTCATCATGTCGGCACCTCTCCTGCCTTTGATCAGCGTCTTGGGCATCAACGACAAGGTTGTTTTCGTGGAGAAGCACGGCACGCAGGTCTACGACAACAGCAGCGGCTCGTTCGAGTTCGATCCTAGTCTGGCACCGCAATACGGCACGGCCTTCCGCGAGCTCCAGCTCAAGACCGACGTCTTCTGCTCCGCGTCCCTGGTGCTGCCGGACAAAGTCGGCCGCCAGATCAACGTCGGCGGATGGTCCCTCGAGTCGCTCTACGGCATCCGGCTCTTCACCCCCCAACCGGGCCTGGGCAAGAACGGGACCAATGATTGGGAGGAGGACGTCACCACGCTGGCGCTTTTAGATGCTCGCTGGTACCCGACTGCGCTGACGCTCAGCAACGGATCCATCCTAGTCATGGCCGGTGAAAACGGCTCGGACGGCCCCATGGTTCCGTCTTGCGAGATCCTACCCAGACCTGCCGGAGTCACCACGTCGCTCTACCTGGATTACCTCGAGAACGTCGAGAAGATCAACTCATACCCCTTCCTGGCGGTTCTACCATCGGGTGACCTATTTTTTGCTCAGTGGAACGAAGCCCGGCTCATCTCGCAGACCGACTTTAGCACGATCAGAATGCTTCCGCAGATGCCCGGTGCCGTTAACAACCCCGAGTCTGGGCGAAACTACCCCTTACAAGGAACAATGGTCCTGATGCCTCAATACGCCCCCTATACCGATCCGCTGACTCTCTTGATCTGTGGTGGAACTACCGATGGTGCTAATTTCGGCTTGGACAACTGCATTTCCACACAGCCGGAAGATCCAGATGCCGAGTGGACTATCGAGAGAATGGTGCGTGATACCCCTTTTCCCTCCCTCCTCACCCTCCATCATCTTCTTTAGTCATAACGTCTAGGGCCTGTTTCATTTACTAACTTGGATCATAGCCCTCAACCCGTGTCGTCACGTGCATGGTCAATCTGCCCGACGGACGATACCTGATCTTGAACGGGGCGGTAAACGGACGTGCAGGGTTCGGGCTCGCCTCGAACCCGAACAAGGCGGCGGTGCTCTACGACCCGTCGAAGCCCGTCGGCAAGCGGATGACGCAGCTGGCAAGCTCGACCATCGCGCGGCTGTACCACTCGGAGGCGATTCTCATGAACGACGGGCGCGTGCTCGTGTCGGGGTCCGACCCGCAGGACAACGTCAACCCCGAGGAGTACCGGCTCGAGTACTTCTCGCCCGACTACATCCTATCGGGGGCGGCGAAGCCGACCTTCACGATCAAGAACACGGACTGGGCCTACGGACAGAAGGTTGCTTTCACGCTGACCTCGACCTTCAAGGGCGCCGTCAAGGTCTCGCTCATCGCCGCCGTCGGCTCCACCCACGGCAACAACATGGGGCAGCGCACCATCTTCCCGGCGTTTTCGTGCACCGGCTCCGCGTGCACCGTCACGGCGCCGCCGAACGCCAACGTCAGTCCGCCCGCCTGGTACCAGCTCTTTGTGCTGGACGGCCCTACGCCGAGCAATTCCGTCTGGGTCCGCATCGGAGGCGACCCCGCCGGGATCGGGAACTGGCCCGATCTGCCGGGTTTCACTGCCCCGGGAGTATGAGAAGACAGCGAGCGACGGAAAGTGAGTTTTTCGAACCGTGGGGTCTGGCAACGTCGCTCCTTTGAAGATAGATTACCTACATACGTTGCGGGGTCGTAATGCGGGGGGGACCCCGGGTCAGTCAAGGTTCTCGGTCTTATAATAAGTAACTATTTAATACTGCCACACACCTACACACTGGAGATTGCATAAAAAGGAGGCTTCTGTATATAGTCAGATTAGTCCACGAAGGCAGTTAAGAGACCTTCGCCCACCAACACGTGTCTATTGCCTACCTCAGGTACTGGATCCCTAACAAATATGATCGAAATTTCCGATAAGCACAATTCACTTTCCGTTAGTGGTAATTCTAACCTTACAAGTTATTAAGTAAGGAGAGAATGTAAGACCCGTTAGGCCGACCGCTACATATTATTACCACCCTGAAGGATACCCCTGACCCCAACTGTGTCGCGGTGCATCATATAGCAGCTGAAATCGGCCATCATATGATATCTCAAATATCCTAGCAACCAATCTTGCATTAGTCGTTTCGCTATTATTTGACAAGGACCTGCATAGACGGGGAATAAGTTCTCGTTGGTAGTACAACTGCACTTGAGCTATATAGCTGCGACCTGGGCTGAACGGGGTCGATGCCCTTTCTACGGGTCATGCCGTGAGAGTGGTGGAGACTGCGGAGGACTGCCGTGTTGCACAAGTCAAGGGCGGTTCCTCTTGGAGGTGCTCGTCGGGGAATAATGTGTCTTGTGGCACCCGAGGACGGAAATGTCGTCAGCCGAAGCACGAATCCAACTTCATCAAGGAGACGATTTCTTCGATCTAGTATACCGACCTACGTGGCGGAACTGGCTCTTACACGGTGAAGCAAGATCTCTGTGTCGAGTACTTAACTCAAGCCTTTGACAACTGCGATACTGATACGATCGTGTTAAAGTACGGGAGTGATTTGTAAAACATGGACAACCGCGGGCGCTCCGACCTCCACCTAACGGGCTATGATTTGGTATCCTCGTGCCCCGATAATAAGCGTGAGTACAAGGACCTCATCCGACGCCGGGGTCGGAATAGACCTGGCGCCCTGTGATTCATCTGCAGCGCCAGCAACAATATTATGAACAACGCCGATTCGTAGCCGATGAATTTAGGAGTGCGGGTTGGTCCATCTTCAGCAATTGGATGGGGGGGTTCAGTTAACGTAAGTGATTGAGGTGCATAAAATTCATGTGAGCGCCATCATTATAAGGAAACAAGAGCTCGCTGACGGAGACGCGCGCGTCAACTTCTCTCTAAAATCTCCTCCAATTCGTCAAGCTTGTCCTGGTCCATCTTCGGAAGATCGTAATCGTAACCATCGAACGGCCGACGGTAGTCGACGTTGGCCGTTTCCGCCAATCCTTCGTCGACAAAGGGACAGTCGCGGATGTATTGCCACGTCAGGCCAGGATCTGGAGGCCTGGCCAGTCGAGAAGTGCCGTTCTGAATACAACGGAACCCCTCCAGGTCGACTCGTGTGAGATTTGGGAATCGCTCTTCTGTTAGGACCGCAAGCAAGCGGTGGAGGAAAGCCGAGGTCCGGTCAAAACATATGGGGCGGTAGATATGCGTGAGTCGGATCCGAGATGTCCCGCATATAACACGTAGGTCTTTGTCCGTGCCGTGGAGAGTGGGATGTTCTCCTAGTCCAATGGAGATGGTCTTCAACGCGTCTTTCGCGCTATGGATAGGTCAGCAATCATGTCCAGCGCTTTGTAACGCCATCAATCATCTCATGAATACCCACCTTCGAATAAATTCAGCCGTCTCGTGAAACATGGTTATGTCGTTGCGCAGGTCAAGGCTATCGGTGAAAGGGCCGAGTCTAATCCGAATATGGGCCATCGAAGCCAAGCACTGTCGACGCAGGTAGCGCAAGGGAAACCACATGGGCCCGGGGAAGATGCCTGCGTCGCCTCGATCTTGGCGCGCCCACAGCTTGTCATCGATGCCCTCATCAGAATACGGGTCACCTTGGCTCTGAACGTGTTTCAGGGCTACGTCCTGCGGCGTCGGCTCGCCATTGGGTAGAGCTCCTTCATCTTGCAAGTGATCAAGACGAAGACAGCTAAGTCTGCTCGTATCAAGTGAGGTGACTATGGCTTTGACTAGCCCACGGTGCATCCAACCAACGAGGCGAAGGTGGGTGACGGCGGGAAAGAGTCTGGCGGGGTTCTGGCGGATATACGGCTGGTCGCTGATGTTGTGCAGCGACGCGAGGTCCAGGCGGGCGACATTCTGCATGAGACCAAACACGTCCCAGGTGCGCAAGTCGATGTCTGTCAGGCCGTCGTCGTTAAAGTCCATCCACACGAGAGTCCAGGTGAAAGCCCTCACATGCCTGGCGAGCTCGGGGTGCTGTGTCATGAGATGAAGAAAGGCGCGTTGCCGTGGGACTAGACTGCTGGGGCGGTACTCGTCTGAGTAGTCGGCCATGACAACTCCCCGAAGAAGAGGGAAAGACGAGTCCTCATAGTCCGGAAGTCGGCCGTTGTTGTGACTGCTGAGATCAACATGCTTGAGTAAAAAGGGGAGTGAGAGGATGTGCCATGAGCGGGAGACGAGCCCGACGCGAGCGAGAGTGTTGGTGTCGCCCACCAGATGGTCAAAGATCAGCTGCAAGATATCGACCGGGAGGCCATCATTCATATCAGAAGGATGAAGCATAGCTAGAGTCGTGAGCTAGTATTCGTTCTAACCTCGGCCGTAGACTTCCCCCGGGGAGCTATAGCTAGATAAAAGGGGGCACCTCAGCAGTCGATTTAGACTTGTTTCCAACGATCCGTACGCTGGGAGAGTCAGTGTACGGACCAGGCCATACCTATTACGTGCCATAAATACTGTATAGGGGCGCTATACCTAAAATAGAATACAATACTGGTCTTGGCGTTTTAGCACGGAGCTACATCCGATCTGTAATCAATGTTAGCCGAAGCATTATAATAATAGTATGCTTGCGAGGAGACGACTTCATCCTGCAATTATTTCTGCATCAGGTAAAGAAAAGCCGAGACTTAAGCTATGGCTCCAGATAAACTTCACGGCCACTTGCCGTTCATTATGTCATCGAACGCTGGAAAAGCCGACCCAGCAACTCGCGCGTTTATCAGAAGCCATGTAATGCGAGGGAAGAACAGGAAGACGGGGTATATCGAGCAGAGAATCCAGTCGGCCAGTGTACGCCACCGAGCGAACAGAATTCAAACCAGACCAATGGACCCGAAAGATGTTGTTGATATGTATATCCCCTTAGTACCCAGCCACGCCGGGTCCGGTGCTTCATTCGTCGACCTGGACATAAACCCCGTAATTCTCCAAAACATAACAAGAGGTGCGTCACCTGGGCATATCACCAATGAAGCAAGGCTAAACCCAATGTAGTTTCGGAAATTGCAGTAAAATTCATGTTTCCCTTAATGGGTGTCGTTGGCTTTGAGCCAGAAAAAGAGAATTGGCTTCATCTGCTCAGGGATGACCCCGCCGGTCTGCATATCACGACGTTTGCGCTAGAAGAACTCATATCAAAAGTCATACGTCGTCAAACTCGCAGTGTCAATGTGGCGGCGATGCAACATTTCCAAAAGGGGTTAAAGATCCTCCGCGAAAGGCTTCTGGGTGATGATGCCGCGATCAAGATCTCGGATTCCACGATGGGCGTGGTTTTGAAGCTGGCCGGCTCCGCCCATTTCAATGGAGACTACCAAACTTCCAAACACCATATGGATGGCCTTAAGCGGATCGTGGATCTGAGAGGAGGACTGGATGTCTTCAAAGGCACACAGCTCTACCAGGAGATGCTGAGGTAATCATGGCATCTCAGGCAGTATGTGATGGGATGAGTACTAAATTCTTAACAGATGCGATCTAGGGATTTCACTACTTAATGGTTCTACCCCTACCTTTTTCTGTCGGCCTTTAGAACCAGTACCTACTTATCCGGAAGCATTGCTACGCCCTTCTAACGAGCAAACTGACTCACTCGATAACGTTGAGTTAGGTAACATAGATGACGACTTGGCCACTGCTTGGAGAGTCATGAGAAGATTCTGCCTCCTTGTCAATGTAGGCACACAAACTCAACGGTTCATACGCCCCGAGACAATATGCAATACCATGGCCGCGGTAACCTACCGACTTCTCGACACCCACTTCGCTATTGGCTCAATTAATGAGGCAGTGAGATACGGCCTTCTGGTCTTCTCTTATCACGTATTTCTGCAGTGGAAGGGTCTTAAATTGCCATATTCCCATCTTCCTACGGCTTATCAGACCCGTATTGCGAATATCGCACTCCATGATGGGGCTTCCTCTCCGCTGAGGTTATGGCTATTGATGATTGGGGCCATCTCGGTTTTCGATCCGGTAGAGGAAACTTGGCTAGGGGAGCAGGTAAAAGCGCACGCGGAGAAATGCGGAGTGAGGACGTGGAAGGATATGCGAGACATTCTGAAGTCCTTCATGTGGATTGGGTTGCTGGATGATCAGATAGGGGAGCATGTAACTAATTCGTTTAATCTTTCTCAACACAAGTAGCTACTTTCCGTAATCTTGCCTTCAGAGCCAAGCATCCTTGCACGTCACCCCTAGAGATCTCTGAATCGACATCAGCCGATATGAGCTGTAGCGCGCTCTTCATCGATCCTGGACTACTTCCAGCCGGAACTCTGTACTCTACTTGCCCTCTAGCCGAAGCCTACGACTACGACGGCAACTTGATTTTGCGAACACGGCGAGGCAAATGGCCTCTATAGGAGCTGTCATCCGATCTCCACAAGAGGTCGCGCCAAAGCTGGCCCCTCCAAAGCCCAGCCAAGAAGCAGTCTCCCATGATCTGGCCAGTGAACCGTGCAATACCTATAACAGCCATCAGCTTGTCTGCTTCGTTAGTCAACTCGCGACGAGAGTACGATTGCACGATATGTTGCCAACTAGCGTGGGCCTGCTTTCGAAGGGTCATGTTAGTGGAATGGAGCCCACTAACCGCTCTTTTGAAATGGATGATTTCCGAAGACGTCATGGGCCTTGAAAGGCTTTATTTTCTCGGCAAACTACGCATGGGCCATTGTCCAAAAGCGAGGGAGCCATTTGATAGTCCTTGCAACCGATTGCTCGATCGAGAGCAAGAGCTCTAGAGTATTGAGCGGGAGGTACTCCGGCAACAGGCGGGCCATTATTACTTCATCAYCTYYCTGGAGGACAACCACCCGCAACTTTCGGAGGACAACCGTCCGCACCTCCTAGTATAAAGCCTCCCGCACCTCCTAGTATAAAACCACCGGCACCTGCTATTGTACCGCCCCCGGCACTTGTCAATATACCGCCGCCTGCACCTCTGGGAATACAACCACCACTTCCTGGAGCACAGCTACCCCCCAGTTTGCAGCCACCAGCCCCTCCCGGGGGGCAACCGCCACCTCTAGGAGGACAACAACCAGCACCTCCAAGTATCAAACCGCCTGCACTTCCCAGTATAAAACCCCCGGCACCTGCTAGTATAATACCACAGGTACCTCCTAGCATAATACCACCAAAACCTGCTGGTGGAAAACCAACGGCGGTTCCAAGTGTAAAGCTAGAGGCAGCTCCGAGTGTAAAGCCAGAGCCAACTCCAATCCTTAAACTTACACCTGGATCTCCCATACCATCCAGCACGGCTAACTCTAACGCGGTCATGCGACAAAGATTGATCAGGGTTAACGCAGATTTACCGAATGGGTATGATCGCATTTATAACCCGGCGACTGGCAATCAATGTGGTCTATACGCGCTTAGAGATAGCTTGAGACAACAGCTGGGCTTAAATCCGACGATTAACGGTATTACCCATAATATAAGCCGTCTCCCGGAACTGGCAGATCTGATAACTATTCATACTCAACTGCGAACTAGTGGAGCGCTTGACGCTTTCGGGGATGCGGACGGTGTACAGGCGACTGAAAACTTCAACATATCTGTACTCGGTCTGATTCTAGTTAGATGGGCGCAACAAAACAACATTGAGTAGGTCATTCCTAGGGCTTTGCCGTCTATGTCACATGAACATCAAGTCAAGGGGGTTGTTTTCCCTATTGCCACCGCAGCCCCGATGCATCTCTGAAGCTATCTAACTCTTTGTTACTTATAGGCTGGAATTAGTGTGTCTAGTACATGACACAAATGACCTCACCCTACCTACTTCGCCCTTCAACAACCCCATGTACATCTATATTCGTAACGATAATGCTCAAGCGCTCGCACCCCCTGGCACACCTATACTCAATCATTACGAGGGGATAAAACCAAGAACACCCCCACCCCCACCCCCACCCGCAACCTGTGGACGACGATGATATGCTCCCTGATTATGAGTCTGACGCATAAGACAGGTTCATTTATTTTCATAGTTCGGTTAGTAATAGTCACTGTACGTATAGAGGGTGGATAAGGATTCACAACATGATAGCTAGTTTGAAATATAACGATTTTGTCCCGCATTATGTCGTGATTCACTCTAAGGTTGCGGTAGATTTAATCCACATGTGAGTTTCTTTCTTCCCGGAATATCTCCATAACATGCTGAATCAAGCTCACCGAGTAACACATGGTACAAGCTCAGATTGGCACGTGGGATGAGGTAACAAACATCGGTTTGGTGTTTGCCCACGCCTGGAAGTTCCTACAAATACTCTGCTGCTATCTTGCAAATACTTATATATTGTCGACACGTGACTCGGGACTTCACTTCAGCCGTCGCCCAAACGAACTAGGCTAATCTAGGTACGATCTTCCGTCGCTGCGGCTTATCTCCTGCCAAGGGTCTACACAGGCACCACTTGACCTGCCAAAAGCGGATAGTACGATAATGCTTGTCTCCTCAAGAGCCAACTTTAGTTGCCCAATCCAGTTCAGTCGCCAAGGAGATGCAACATGGGACCCTCAGCAACGGTGCTCCATCAGGAACATCGACCGACAAAATGTTTTTGGCGCCACATTCTCCTTTAGGCAGTACCCAGAGAGTACCGTAGGTAAATAGATATAGGTACAGTAGGCCACCTTGGTACTCTGTAGGTTAGAGTGTACGGAGTATGGTCGCTGTAAATGCAACCAAGTTCCTCTGTACAGTGGCCGGCACTTAGCCGATGGGTGGGCTCTGTATTACTCGTAAGTACGTATATATTATTTCTTATTTCGTGATAGTATTTCAGCAGAATCTCATTACTCGCTAGTTTTCGTACAATAAAAATTTGTATTGACTCATGGTATGCTGTATCTCGAACAGTGCCTATGCGCTCGTAGTAGGGATGACCTTCATTACAGTACTTTTACAGCTTCAACATCCGCTCTCCATCGATAGAACACCTCCAACTACCTATAGGTAGGTATATATACTGTAGTGACCGGAAAGGGAATGTGGAGCCAAATAATGTTTTGTCAGGCAATGTCCTTATGGACCTTCCTACTCGATAGGAAAGCTGGTGAACCCCATCTCTCGTCAATGGCCAATGGCCAGTGACAAGTAGGTCTGCCGTACAGATGCAAGGACCCTATAAAGAGTCATGTATCGGCTATATAATGCTCTGCGGTCCTCACTCGAAACCTACCGCTCCCTCCCATCCCTCCAGATAGCGCACCTTCACGTCCCCCCTTTCACCCCTTCAGTAGAACGGCGATATGAAGTTCTCACAGGCAAGCAACGTTGTCCTTTTGGCAGGGCTTGCCAGCTCATGCCTGCTGCCCGAGGAACGCGCTGGTGGCTCCATTCGAAGGTCGCTTAACCGCCGCCAGGGTAACAGCGGAAAGGCTATTGGCAAAGGGGACCGCTTTAGTGGTGGGAGCTCGTTCCCGCGTGGCATCGGCAGTGGCAATGCGACCGATATGAGCACCATTCTCACCGTGAATGAGGTTTCTACAGGCTTACAGGGGTTGGTAAATGAGTACGGAATCCAAACCTTTGCTACGCCGTACAAGACCTACGAAGGTCGCACCATCACTGGTGCCAAGATTGGGGGTTCGGGTACCTACCATATATACTTGAATGGCGCCATCCACGCTCGCGAGCGTGGCTCCCATGACAGTGTCTTGTATTTCATCTCAGACCTGTTATATGCCCAGAAGCACGGCACAGGGCTTACTTACGGGAAAAAATCTTATACTAATGCCGATGTGACGAAAGCTCTGAGCACTGGCATCGTCGTCACGCCATTGATCAACCCAGATGGTGTCAATTATGACCAAACAAGCAACAGCTGCTGGCGCAAGAATCGCAACCCAAAGAGCTCCAGCAGCCGAGATCCTGACACCATCGGCATTGATCTCAACCGCAACTTCGATTTCGCTTGGGACTTGACAAAGTGGGCTTCTAGTGTTGCTAGCGACGTGGCCTCGTCTGATCCC
This sequence comes from Xylaria polymorpha, assembly GCA_003426235.1. Taxonomy (NCBI): domain Eukaryota; kingdom Fungi; phylum Ascomycota; class Sordariomycetes; order Xylariales; family Xylariaceae; genus Xylaria; species Xylaria polymorpha. The sequence goes on from NQIM01000251.1 coordinate 11,052, forward strand.
GCTTCCGAGGTGTTCCATGGCACTGCGGCCTTCTCCGAGCCCGAAACACAGAGTATGAAGTATATCTTGGACACCTACCCCAAGGTACGATGGTTTATTGATCTCCACTCGTACGCCGGCGACGTTCTGTACAGCTGGGGCAGCGACACCGACCAGTCGACGCAGCCGTACAAAACCTTCCTAAATTCGACATACAATAGCATTCGCGGCATCACCAGCGATTCGACGACCTCCAAGTATGGCGAGTATATCTCCACCGAGGATTTGAACAACGTAAAGACCGTGGGCAATCGGTTTGGAAGCGCCATGACTACTTCTACCGGCAGAAAATACACTGTCATGCAGTCCGCATACCTGTACCCTACTAGTGGAGCCAGCGACGACTATGCCTTCTCCCGCCATGTTGCCGATCCTACCAAGAATAAGGTGTATTCGTATACGGTCGAGTTTGGCTTTGGAAATAACCAAGCTTCTTGTCCCTTCTACCCCACAGACGCCCAGTACACGAGCAACTTGCAGGAGACAAATGCAGGCTTCAGTAAGTTAAAATGACAAGACCCCCCTCCAGATATATTTGCCTTAACAGCGCATCGTATCGATTTGGCGCATGGGTCGAGCACTTACTAACATGTCTTTCACAGTGGAATTCCTGCTTGCAGCTGCTGATACTGGCCTCGAGTAAGGGGCTCAGATCCAAGCGTAAAACTACTTTTAGATATCAGAATATTATCAATTACCACCTACATTAGTACTGCGTTCTTCTGCCTTGTTCCTGTATAAGCCAATGACACCCTTATCTTATTTTTCTATAGTTCAGCTGTCGCTCATTCGAGCGCTTCGTATGGCACTCCTGCTGTCACACGTATCCAAATAGCTGGAACCCACAGAGACTGTGATCTGCGTATCATATATATAGTTATATGAGCATGAGACGATGTCGGAACAGATTTAAAAGAGCGGGATATGCCGAGGGACGCAAGGTGGGCAACTAGAGGATAGGTTATTCGGATATATAAACTGTAGATATTTTACCTAGTAGAAAAGGGAGACGCGACCTTCATGGCCCCGTTGACTATGTAGAAGATTATTGCAGCCGAATATGCTTTCAAGGACTTAATCACAAGCCCCTGTTACACCATACGTACATGTTCATGATTTCGAAAACCTGTAAATATATCTTATCCGAATGGCCGTCAGGGTCTCACTTGCGAATGCCTAACTTCCTTTTAACTAGATACTAGTTAGCACACTCGTGTCAACAGAGGATCGAATATGGCCTTACAATTATCGAATATTGATTTGTCGTCATTTGCCGCCGCATCATGCCATATTCGTAGGCACCACATTGCCACCAGGGCCTAGTATATGTTAGCGCTATTAGTATCCGAGGGCCTATCCCACGCAGGTCGTCACAGGAAATCACGGGATATAGTGGCGGAAGACAGCGATTGAGCAGCAAGATATCACTTGGGAAGCACGTACTACGTATAATCGAGCTATCAGCAAACGGCTAATAACGAAGTCATTGAAGAGCCTTTGACTGAGGATATAATGCCGTGTAAAGACATACCGTCTGCTTGCTGTCTCGACAAAGCCGTCGTAATAATCATCTTGGACTGCCCATTCGAATGATCTTCAATAGCGATCCTCCTTGCCTCGTTATCCCACCACTCATACCTGCCGTCCTTGCGGGTGATCTCGAACAGCTCTTCATCCTCACCGGACCGACTGATCCGCATTACCTTGAAGCCAAGCCTTGGCACCGAAGTCTTCTTCAGACCCACGTTCCCCAGCGTCTTTCGGGAGACCGACGTGAGAAAAAAATCATAGTGCGAGGCCGACACGGCGGCGTGCGGACACTCGAGGTTGAAGATGTGTTTTTGGTGCCTGTTTGTACGGACGCTACCGTCCTGACCGGTCCGCACTCGGCGCTCGCGCCGCGAGAATACTACCTTGTGGCCAACCCGCGACTGAAAGTTGACATCCCGGTCCAGCTCGTAAAGCACCGGCGAGTGAGCGGATTCCGAGTGGATTAGCCGTCCCGCTAACACTAGGATGACAGGATGGACGATGTCGTTCGGTTCATCGTCGCTTTCTGGGCTTTTGTAGGGCGGAGGATCCATTTGTTCCATTTCTATGTTGTAACGTGTCGCGCAACTTACGTGGCGTGTTGTCAAGGCATCCAACGGGTACATTTAAATCATGCGGCACAGCCCCGGTCACCCCAGACAGGCAGGCATTGCAACGTCGGCAATGAAGTTATTCCGGTTCCATTTTCTTCCCGAACAAATGGCTATAGTCTTGGTTGAGGTGATTGACTATTTCGGTGAGTTGTATTAGATGATATGTAGTGATTGATAATACGATGGCGGAATGCAAAAGGGCAGATCTGTGTGCTGTGGATGCTTCGTTGTTGAGCTAGCAGAAAATTGAAGCAGTTGCATTGTTAAACTTCCAAAGTCATGGTGTCCCAGATTAACCAACTAATAATCTCTTAATGGTAATGTACCACGGAGTGCTCAATGTCTTTTCGGCGCTCTCGCCGTCTGAAGCAGTCGAGCCACCAACCAGATACTCTCGCCTTCCCGTCACAAGATCGACCTCCGCTAATGAGACGACCTTGGTCCTCTTCAGAATTTTCCAGAACAGGTACAGCAGGGTGAAGATGACAAGCACGACATAGTCAAATACGAAATCTACAGCTGCGAATCCCCCGACGAAGACTGAATATCCAGAGATGAAGACCAGAAAAATATTGAGGAGCACCACAAACCAGGTCCCGTATGGTAGAACAGGGCCCTGTAAGGTAGATCATCGACACTGTATCCTTGCAAAACCCAAGCCCGGCGCATCCGCAAATGCGTGATTCCGATGCATGCCCACGCGATGAAAGTGGCGGCGCCGGAAATGCTGATCAGGTAGCCGAACACCCTGGCGGGGCTCGCGGCAATATTGAGAAGCGCGACGAGCCCGAGCGTGTTAGAGAACACAATTGCCCTGACGGGGACGCCGTTCTTGGTCGTCTTCGCGAAGAAACGGGGCGCGCGCCCTTGGTGTGCAAGAGCAACCAGGCTTCGCGAGGCGACGTAGATAGCACTGTTGACAGAACTAAACTGCGCCGTTATCATCACCACGTTTAGTAGGTTTCCGGCACCACCCCATCCAGCGTTCACTAACGCGATCGTCCAAGGAGACAACGCCGTTTTGCTGCTCGCCGTGAGGAGGTCCGGGCTGTCGTACGGGACAATGATGCCCGCGAAAAATACCAACCCGATGAAGATAATGAGGATTCGCCAGAAGGTCTGTCGGATTGCGCTGGGGAGGTCCTTCTTCGGGTTCTTGCTTTCAGCTGCAGTCATAGCCAACATCTCCGTGCCAGCGTAATAGACGGCCGCAAGAACAAAAGTTTTCCCGAAACCGTTGATCCCGTTCGCGATAACGCCGGGATCTCTCCAATACCTAAAGCCGATGTACTCCCCTCCGATGGCGCCGGTATTCACCAAGATTGCGACCAAGAATCCGCCGAGGACGGTGAAGAGCTTCCATGCCGCCAGCCAGAACTCCATTTCGCCGTAGACGACGACGCCGAGCAAGGAGGTGCCCTGGAATAGCGCCCAGAAGATCAGGATCCATCCGTACGACGGCACGGGTGTCGTCCAGAACCCAAGGATTAGGGAGATATTATTGTAATCGTTTGCGATATTCGTAACCCAGGTAGCCCAATAGTTCCAGCCGAGACTGAAGCCTATAGCTGGATCGATGAAACGGCTGGCTAACTCTATGAACGCCCCCTGAATGGGGAATAGTGTGGACATCTCGCCTAGGCTCTGCATCACGAAAAACACGTCTACCCCGATGATGATAAAGCTGATCAAGGCGCCCACGGGCCCGCTATACGCAATGGCTGAACCTGTCCCATACCATATCGAAGCACCAACTACGCCGCCAAAGGCAATCATTTGCTATTGCCCCATTACATGTCAGCCCGTAAACCATTATTAGGTTATATTAAGGTCAGCTCAGACTCACCAGATGCCTGTTTTTCAGACCCCGCTGCAACCCATCGTCAATGACATTGCCGTTGTCAGCGACCGCCGTTGCTGATGCCTCCTCGCTCGTTACCGTTACATCGCCAGCCTTCATAGGGCTTGCCGACCGCGTGTCTGCGTTGGCTCCGTCTGAGGATGGCGTACTAATCTTTTCCATCATGTCTTAAGAAATGTGAGCCATGCGACCCCAGACGTGTTAATGAACCGTCGAGCAACGCAGCATCAACGCTAGCGCGAGCGTACACGGTACGACACCGCTAATCACAAACACAGGGAGATCTGCAGATTTTCAAGTGAATTGTGGTAATGTGCCAGCCCTTTTATACACACTCTTACCTGAGGACGTACGTGCCAACGTATACGATCGTCTGCATTTGTGCTCATTGCTACAGTACCCCACTCACCGCTTATCAACATGCGGATCTCGACTGCATCGATCGCGCATCAGCCTGGAAAGAGAAGTTCGCTTTATGGCGCCATACCCCTGCCAGGTGAGGCCATCAAAACTCCCGCCCGGGATTGTCTTATCTGGCGCTGTTGGTGGTGTTCAACGACCGGGATTTCCAGCGGGTCCGTGGATGCAGGTCACAGAGCAATAAAGTATATGTCGAGTGCCTGGTGGTGAATGGTCAGATTGAGTGAATATGAATAGAAAATTACTAGACAGCCGGGGGAGCTTAGATATAGTAAACGAGGCGAGCGCTCTATATCATCATTTGAACTCCATCCCCTCACATTACCTTCATAACTTCTTAGTGAGTCCGGGTGCCAATTTTATTCATGTTCGTGGACTGCTCTTCTCAGAACTGAGGCCCGCCAAGCACAGTATGCGGCCATCATCTCAAACTAGTTGGATAACTAAGTGGTCGGGTTTCTGAGATGTAATAGGTGGTAGAATACTGTTCAGCCGATAGAAGCTCTCCTCTTGAACTGAACACGCTGTAACACGTTTGAGATACTGAAAGCCATTGTATATAGCACACGAGTTTCCAAAACAGATAGACCCTGGGTATATTCGACATTAGAGTAGCAGAAGGCACGGAGGTTCCTCTTGCGCAAAGTTTGTACAGTGTTCTTACATGTAGTACACCAATGTTCCCTGATAGCGTTTTAGACAGGCGAATAGTCGCAAGCGACGTCACGGTGCCAGTCTTTACCCAGGGAGTCTCCTGACGGCGAAGAAGTAGTTCCCGATCTTCTCGCTCCCACTAACCTCCTTCCACCCAACACCGGGCACATAGACCACGCCCATACATCTCGGTTCCGCCCATCCAGACCTGCTCTGGAGAAAATGGTGCCTCAATTCATCTTCATTGATGTATTTATTCCAGTCGTGCGTACCCCGCGGTACTATCCTCAGCAAGTCCTCAGCAATGACGTTTGTGGTTAGCCAGCTAGTCCAGGTACGCGCGATAGTGCTCAGTACGAGCCAGCCGCCTGGGCGGACGAACGGCGCAACGCGATCTAAGAAGGCTGCCGGATTTGCGACGTGCTCCACTACTTCGAAGACGGAGACTATGTCATACCCGTCCTGCTCTGGGTTCGCAGGGATAGGCAGTGCCTCGATGGACGTGTTTTGGTACTGTAGTTTGCTACTGAGAGCCGGGTCGCGCCGCGCATGTGCCTTTGCGACGGCGAGGACTTCGGGACTCGGATCGATGGCTGTTACGGACGTTGTGGAAGAGAGCCGCGCGGCGGACTCGGCGAAGATGCCGCCACCGCATCCGATGTCAAGGTATCGTAGCCCCGTGGATGGGTAAGATTCGGATACGGCGTCGGGTACGGAGGCTCGACATGAGCGTATGAAGTCGTGGCGCAACGGGTTCATGAGATGTAGAATGCGAGAGGGACCCTGGGGATCCCACCATGATGAGGCCAGCGCATTGAAGTGGGAAACCTCATCGGGTGACACGGTCGTGAAGGCTGGATCTGACGAGCTCGGAGTCGGCGTTTCCGAAACGCGTAGGCAGGACGTTGATGCGAAGGAGCGGAAAGTTGGTGTCCGGGATGACGAAGATATGGGGCCTATTGGTGTAGGATGGCGTCTGGAAGTGATGCCACTCGGAATTTGTTTAATAGGTGACGGTTGCCGGGATATTCGACGTATACTCCGAGTGCTCTGTCTTAAAATACATGGTCCCATGTCGGGTACTGAAGGCCCCTCTCTCGGTGCCTCCCAAATGAAGTTGAAGAAAAGTCGGAACCGAACCCGAGTAATAACAAAAGCTTAAGCAAAGCTATCATTAGACCTGACTCTAGATGGATACTAAGCCTTACCCAGCCAGATACTCTATCTAAGTAGATAAGTTGTGGATGCTTGGATGCTGCGACGCAACGCCAATCAATGGTGGGTAGGGGGGGCCAGGCTCGAAAATGTTCTAGAATGTCCGGCTGCTGAATGGGTTTCCGGTGGTTCGGCGATGCATAAGATGCAGGGACCAAACCCGTTGAGCCAACCTTGGTGCATGCGACTGTACGGTACAGGCACCGATACCGCTGCATCCCCGAGGGCCGAGGACTCGGGCGGGTTTGTATCAACTGAACTGAGTCGTGAGGTTTGTCAGCGTCTGTAATCGAGCATTAGCGCAGTCCTGTCGCGCGCGGGACTGATTCAGGCAGGGTTACATAGCACAGGTCAGGTCAGCAGCAACTTCCTGTAGCGTGGGGCGTTAGGCGAATCACCCCGCGGCCAGTTCCGAGGCTGCCAACTTCTCAGTCAGCATCGACACAATTCGCATTGGCACTTAGACTAGTACCCATCGTCATGAACATCAGGGTAAGCAACGAAGAGAAATTAGACCAACTATAAATCTATTCCTTCGACAATATTCCCGCTTTCTTCGATCCACGTACCGAATCCGTTTTGCTCTACCTGTATTGTTCTGTCCCCGCCCTAGTCTACCGGCAATCCGTACCTAATTCCCGTCGTCCTATTGTCCCATCGTTCGAGGAATTTTAGAGCTGCGCATAATATCCGATCCCGCGAAGCTTTTGAACTAGGCGACATCTGAATTCAATTGAAGAGTCGTATTGGCTCTTCACGCAGTACAAGAAATATGCCTTCTGCTACAATCGACCACACCAAGTTCGATAGCATACCGGACACAATAGCCGCTTTTCGTACGTCTCTTCCTCTTCCCTGTACTGTCTCTGCGTTTCCCTGGTCAAAGACTGATGAGCGCATTCTGGACAGGCAATGGCGAATTCATAGTTGTGATGGACGACCCCGGCCGGGAAAATGAAGGCGACCTCATCATCGCCGCCCAAGACGTCACCACCGAGCAGATGGCCTTTCTGGTCCGGTACTCCTCCGGCTACGTCTGCGCGCCCATACCACCCGCTCGCACCGAGCTGCTCGAACTGCCACAGATGGTCCCCAATAGCCAGGACCCGCGAGGCACTGCCTATACCATCTCGATCGACGCCGCCGATCCATCCGTCACTACAGGCATTAGCGCCCATGACCGCGCCTTAGCCGTCAGACGGCTAGCTGATCCGAATGCCACGGCTGCAAGCTTTCGCCGTCCTGGGCATGTGCTGCCTCTTCGCGCCGTGCCAGGCGGCGTGCGGGTGCGGAGAGGCCACACCGAGGCCGCCATTGATTTTTGCCGCCTAGCTGGCAAAGCCGAGGCTGCCGCCATAGGCGAGATTGTTGACGACGGCGAGGAGGTTGCCGGGCAGGCCATACAACGAAACTCGGGCATGCTAAGGGGCGAGGGTTGCATTGCATTTGCGAGAAAATGGAATATAAAAGTTTGCACTATTGAAGATTTGGTTAATTACCTAGAAAAGACAGAGGGCAAGATCGGCGCCAACGGAGGGTCATGAGGATGATATTTTAGACAACACGGCGGCGCTGGAGTCATTTTGCTCGTTCATATTTATGGACTTGTGTCATTCAACAACACTCCCTTCCAGACCTATATATCTAGATTTACGGCCGGCTGTCAAAAGAACATCGACGTTAGGAATATGTATATATATAAATGCTCGAGCAACCGAGCCACTGTTCTGTCGCTAGATAGATATTTTGTTTAGATGATGTTCATACCTATTTGTATATGAGAATATATTCTACACTCCAACTAATGTGCTACACCTATGACGCCAGTTAGTGATAATATGCGCCAAGCGGCATACCTGTTTGGCAAAGAACCTCGGGACAATCATGCCTCGCAGCACTGAAACTACACGAGACTATTATATAGAGTACACATAGGTACTGTACTCGCCTATACAGTACTTCTCATTATCATATCTAAAGTAATAATACAAGCAGCAAGCTTCACAACCAACAATAATGAGAATAATCATTGTCGTCAATGCGACCAATCCCGGGGGGGTGACAATGTGAACAACATAAACGCTGTTTAAATCGTGATACGGACCTACATGCTATTTGGTGGTAAGGGAGAGACTGTTGGCATAGGGGTCGGAACATGGAAAGTGAAAATAAAAGAAGTCATCAGAACTTCAGGAGGCTCTAAGCTAGGTAAGGTGCGCGGTTATATTGCATTAGAATAAATGCACCGCTACCACATAAGTGAACTTCGGCCTCAGTCTGGATACGCTTGTCTTCGTCTAGTACACCATTGCGCGTGCCCGGATCAATTTGGCAATACCGCCGCCACAGCACTTCAACACAGCTACCGAAAGCCGCAATACGCCGCTGAATATTCTCCGGCGTGAAATATCTTCCCAAATTCTTAATCTGCTGTTTCCCGTGATATTTAGCACGGCCTAGCCTCGCGTTATAGGCGTCTCGTAGCTTCTGGATTTGAGCGGGCTGTGGAAGGTAGTTCTGTAGCTGCGGAGGGCGATTAGTCGCCGGCGTCAATCCACGTAATGTACTGTTTGTTATAGTGTATACCTTAGGTAATAATTTAGGCTGGAATAACTAAATGTCGGACTGGGGATACATCAGTGATTTAAAAGGGCGAGCCGCCTGCTAATGTATAATAACTACCTAGGTAACGACGAGGGAAGGGTGGAAAGGAGGAAACAGAAATTTAAGCGGGAGATTCATTCCGCTTTATTTTCCTTCTTTCTCAACAAAATGTCAATACATATAGCCACACTGTATTGCGTAGCTGCAAAGTTAAAACAGGAAATAAAATGACTAGAAATGTTTTAAGTTTTAGAAACGTTGGTGGAAGATAGCCCTCCCGTCTGATTTACTACATAAGCAGGTTATGGCCACGAAGAATAGAGGCCTAGAGAATCTTGAGCGGGATAAGAATGGGCGATAAAAGGAACATGATATTCAGTCTACATTCTATCATGATAATCTACTCTAACTCCTCCCCCACTTCAATTCCGGCTACGACTGTCACCCCAGCGGACCTCCTCGCCTAGTCCTTGATAGAGGACAGAAACCACGTGACCAGATGATTAACTGTAGGGTGATTCCAAGTCAGCGTCGCCGGAACCTTGACCTTGAGGCCATCTGCAGTTTCTGGCGCAAGGCCACCGTCATCACACTATCGACGCCAAAGTCTGCTAGAGGCTTGCGGGTGTCAATCTCGTCGATGTCAGAGATCATGAGGACCGCGGCGATGCATTCTCGGATCTTAGTCGTGAGCCACTTCTGTCGGTCACCCTTCTCCACCGGGGCGGAGTCGGGACTCTGGCTGGAGGAGGACATATCGGGCGTACCCCTCGCTGCTGGCCTTCGAACGACCACGTCCTCGAGGATCGGGAGCGGTGCGGGATCTCCTTCCTCGATGGAACAGACCCGTGTCACGACGGCACCCTCGACGTCGAACTTGTTGACGTGTTCCCAAGCGCGGAATGCTTCGTCGGGCGTAATCCCCGTGATGCCCTTGCTCTGCAGCTCGTCGTTGAGGAACGTCAAATCCCGTACGAGGCCTAGCCCCAACCACGCTGTGAACTGGAACGCAACGGTGTTATCGCCACGTGTCCGGCGGTAGGTTGCTAGCCCGTCCAAGAAGGCGTTGCTAGACGCATACGCCGCTTGGCCCTCCGTTCCAACGAGCTGCCCTATGCTCGAATACAGAACAAAAAAAGTCGAGCGAGCCGGGCGGAAAGGCCTTGTGAAGAGTAAGCGCGCCGTCGATTTTCGGGGAGAATACTTGTGCATAGGCCTCGCGGGTTGTGTCCATTAGCAGACTACCTCCGAGCACACCTGCACCATGGATAACCCCAAGGACCGGGGGCAGCGAGAGCTTGTCGAGTGTGGCAAGGAGCACCTCTGCACCGTTGGGGCTTGAGACATCAAACGCTATAGGGTAGATTGTCGCCCCGAGTTTCTCAAACTGCACGATTTGATCAACAATACCCTTCAGCCTGGTGTCGTCGGCGACGAGTTTAGGCCACTGGCTACGAGGGGGCAGTCCCCGGCGAGAGGCTAGTACAATGCGCCGAGCTCCCTTCTTGATCAGGAATTCGCAGGTTGCGAGACCAAGATCACCAAGTCCGCCTGTGATGAGGTAAGTTCCCTCCGGACTTGGCATGATGGTCTTCGTGGAATCTGGCTTCTGGCGATATTCGCGTGTGAAGGGTCGCATGATGGGTCGCCGTGGAAGTCCGTCGACTATTCGCAAGACGTCTTGCCCCTGAACATACTTGATCGCCGTCAATGGGAATGCGGCGTCGGTGTCAGTATCGATGAGGCCACCCCAGATATCCGGGTGTTCTGATCCGATGATGCGGGCTAAGCCGTACAGAGGGGCATGGGCAAGGCCAGTAGCAGTTTCACCAGCTTGCACACCATTGCTGACGATATAGAACTTGCCTGCTAGCGCATGGTTTGCCATGAACTTAACCAGAGTTGCCGCTTCCCAGATGATCTCCTCGGCAGCTCTTGGCACTTCATCCAGAGATTCGACGCTGCGGGGGATGAAGATGAGCGTGCTCCCATTCTTAGCTAAGATGGGGGCTACTTTCTCGACTTCGTCTTCGATTTCGGCGGCGGATGAGACCTGGAACAGTGTCTTCGCATGTCGAGATACTTGTTTTCCGAATCTCTCCAGATCGGAAGATACAAGAACCACGTCACCTAGTTGACGTACCGTCTCCGAGAACTTAGGTGGCACCCAAGCCATTCGATGAACGAGACTATCAACACCACCGCTTACTCCCTGTGCACCCTCAACCTCAGAGAATCTCATCGACGTGAATTTAGCTAATAGTAGCCCCTGATCGTCTAAAACGGTGACATCCGCAGCCGGGGTTTTAGCATCCGACGAGTCTTCGATAAACAAATATCCGATTTTAGGTGGCGACTTGGAAGAATATATGTTGACACGATCGATTCCTGATACGATCTTCAGCTTGATGTCATTGAAGAATATTGCGGACCCGACGGATGTCGCTGCATCGAGAAGAGGTGCCCAAGAATGTTCGTCCCAGGGGAGAACCTGTACCGAGGGGTCCATATCAACTTTCACCATCATTTCCTTCGAGTTCCCATAGTGCTCAACAACCTGCCACGGAAAGGCAATCCCTTCGACTCCTATCTTGGACAGGTAGTCTGTGGCGAAGCTATTCGGTAAGATGGTCCCGATGCGCTTCTGAATCAATCCGATGTCAATCTTTTCCTGGCTTGACCCATCTGGGGGTCTCTCTTGGTTCCATTGCGCTGAACTATGGGAGACCCATGTCTGCTCAGAACCGTCCCCTGTATCCTGGGCGCTTGATGCAACTCGGATACTATTCCCATCAATTATGATTTGGACATTGCGTGTGTCTGGTCCCATCGATACCGGAACACGCAACTTGATGTCACTAAGGACAGATGCTCCAGTGGCATGGTGGAACGTGTTAATATAGACAGCAGCAGGAATTATTTCAGTTCCATCTAGAGGGTGAAGACCAGGGTAAGGCTTTGTCTTGTCATCGAGTTTAGTGCTGAATATAACCGTATCAGTGCCGGCGATGGCAGTGCGAAGCCCTAGTATCGTATGTTTTTCCACATCATGCACCTCTGCCTGCCCGGAAGCGCTGGCTTCGACTTGTCTGTAGTAAGGTTTATGTAGCCAGGGTGTGCCGGGAACTTCGCGGCACCATTTTCCTCTATGGCCAAATTGGGTCTCGAAGTTGATGCGTGCCCCTGCAGTATATGCACTTGCCACTGCTTTACGGATATTATTCAAGGCTGGAGAGTCTCGTTTCATGGTTGGTATTGTCGTGAAGTCCTCGTCGCTCAATCCGCTGTCAAGTATTGTATCGTCCACAGAATTTAGAACAATGGGGTGTGACGAGACCTCGACGAAAATTCGATATCCATCTTCAACAGCGGCATTGACGGCTGACTTGAGAAGAACGGGATAAACCGTATTGGTTTGCCAATATTCAATATCTCTGAGGACTGTCGTCCTGGAGTCGACATTGGAGGTGGAATACAGCGGTAAAGTGGACTCCTGAGGAGAAATGGCGCCATCTAGGGCTTTTTCGAGGGATTTCATGTATGGCTTGAGCATGGGACTATGGAAAGGCACGTCCGTATTGACACGAAAGGTCCTGATATTGCGGGCTTTCAGGTCTTCAACATACTTCGCTACGCTTTTGGCTTCCCCACTCACCACACAAGTCGATGGTGAGGCATCAATGGCCGCGACAAGATCTTCTCTCCCTTGTAGTTCCTCCGCAACAACGGAGTAAGGAAGGTTGATCAGACTCATGGCTCCGGATATTTCGCTTCGTAGCTGAGCATATAACCTTGCGCGTCGTGCCACTATTAATAAACCTTCTTCGCGGGTAAGACAGCCTGCGACAACAGAAGCTGCAATCTCTCCGACTGAGTGTCCAATGACGGCCTGTGGGACGAGGCCTTGGGAAGAAAGGACTTCATACAGCCCAATCTGAATGACGTATGTCAAAATTTGAACACGATCGGCCGTGTCAAAATCACCGGTTTGAAGGGACTCGATAGCCGAAAACTCGGCTTCCTTAAGTACGATTCCATCTAGCTCGGTAACAGCGTGAAGGAATACTGGGTTCTGTAACAGTTCTATGCCCATGCTCTTGTATTGCGCTCCGTGCCCAGAGAATATCATACAAACGGGAGTATTTGAGGAGCCCAGTACCCTTCGTTGCACAATGTTTTGGTTGTCGTGTTGAGGGTCAGTGGCGAAGTCACATAGAGCACTTATTGCGTCTTCTCGTTTCTCGACTACGAATGCTGCTCTATAGTCATGATGACTACGGTGCTGCGCCAGGGTGTTGGCAACATCCGTCAAACTGTGGCCCATCCCCTCAGGGGAATCTAGCCACTGTGCTAATTGCCTGGCTTGCTCAATAAGTCGTTTTTGCTGCGGCGAGGACAACATAAGTATGACGGGGCCTATTGATTTCTCTGCACCAATACCATTGACTGAAATGGGAGCCTCCTGAATAATCGCGTGCGAGACGGTACCACCGTAGCCATAACAGCAGACAGCTGCTCTCTTGGGACCATCTGATTTTGGCCACGGCATAGTGTTGCGTACAACATGTAATGCTGATTTGTCCCAATCTATCCGGCTGTTCAGCTTGTTCAACCGAGCTTGTGGTGCGAGTTGGCCCTTATTTACCGCCAGAACAGCTTTAACGAGACCTATGGCTCCAGCGGCCGCCTCTAGGTGCCCAACATTTGGTTTAATCGAGCCAAGATAAACTGGAGAGTTTGCTGCCCTTCCAGCACCATCGCCGTACAAAGCTGCAATGGCGGCTACCTCCGTCGGGTCGCCCAAAGGGGTCGATGTGGCGTGGGCCTCAACATACGCAACGGATAGCGGATTAATACCGGCACGCTTCACGGCCCATCTGCCAACAAGCTCCTGGGCTTTTGTGTTTGGTGCCATGATACCGTTTGTTTTACCATCTTGCGCGACGGCACTCCCTTTGAGAACAGATAGTATCTTGTCGCCGTCAGCTATCGCTGAAGACAGTTTCTTTAAAATAACAATGGCGCCACCTTCTCCCCGCGCATATCCGTTGGCGTCATCATCAAATGACCGACAAATACCTTCAGGGGATAGGGCACCTGCCTTGCCTAGCATCCGCGTCAATGCAGGAGCTAGTAGGACGTTGACACCACCAACAATAGCAACTTCCGACTCTCCATTCAGAATAGCTTGGTACCCTAAATGAACAGCCACAAGAGATGAAGCGCAAGCAGCATCAACTGCAGCGGATGGACCCATCAGATCCAAGTGATAGGAAATGCGATTAGGGATGCCATGGGCGGCAGTTCCGATGCCCATCCAAGCCTCAATGTTGGGAATGTCTTCCAGCAGGAGGCGAGAATAATCGTCCGAATCACAGCCCATGTATACAGCAGTATCAGATCCAGATAGACTTTTGGGGTCGATACCAGCATTCTCAAGAGCTTCCCAGGCCAGCTCTAGCCCAAGCCTTTGATGAGGATCCATCTGTTCCGCCTCCTTGGGTGAGATACCAAAGAATGAGGCATCGAAGTTCTCTAGGTCCTCAATGAAATATCCCTTTGACACAGTCTGCTCCAACTGCTTCTTATTTCGCGAGTCCCGTCTTAGCCATGGCTCCCATCGATGTTGGGGAACTTCGCCAGAGGCATCTTTCTTGCTCAAAAGGAGCTGCCACAACTTCTCAGGGGAGTTGACTCCTCCGGCAGTTCGACATGACATGCCTATTATAGCAACATCCGTAGGAGAGACTTGGGCTTCGAGCCTGTCGACAGCATTGCTTCTTCGGGTTGTATTTGGGTGTGTGTCTTGAAAGCCGTTCACGCTAATATCAGCGCGCGAGGTGCTGTGTGCAACCATGATGAGTCTGGATAGGCTTGAATTCGCGAGGGACGAGAAAATACAATGAAAAGTTAATAATTTCTAAATCTCTGAAGAACTTTCCTTTCTTCTCAATTCTATTACATCCTTTTGTGCTCTTTGCGGATTCTTATAATCAATTTGGAGGTTGCCAACAACTATTATATCCGCGCCCCCTTTCTGATAATTAGGTGAAAAGGGGGAATTCATGAGCACACCTAGTTGGGCTTCTCAGCGTAATCATGTGAGGCACAATGTAATCAGGCCAGAAACGTTCCATACGATATACCCTCCTACTAAAACGGCTCACCCGTCGGGTGCATCTGTCATGTTTAATCGTGTCAGCATTACCGCCTACACGAGCCCTGCTGTCGATGAACAACCTTATGTGCTGGACGCCCGTTGATTACTAACACATGTCTAGATACTGCCACTATGCCACATGGAGATCAGCAACCGTGCAGAAACGATTACCGATGAGCATAAGGCTGTAGAATAGCGACGATTAGGGGCACGGCCGCATAATCACGGCCGGCGTATGGTCGATTTTGCTACTACTTTGGCGGTATCGGTGACCGAAGAAATATAGTCGTCTAATCGGAATAGAAATCAATGAGAAATACAAGGCGGCTTATCTGCGTTCGGATAGCTTCCCCGGGACGGCCCGTCAACTGTCTGACAGTTAGTCGTCATGCTAAGGAGTAAGGAGTAATTCTCGTTACTGAGCCTGCTCCTTGTTCATTACCCATGTTGTCTCGGTTTCCATTCATAGTGTAAGCACCTCCAGAATATTACTCAGGTAGTTTTGAGGCATCTTGGACGTCTGGATTCGGTTGTAAGAATTCCGTAAGTGGCCAGATCGACAATGGCGCGACAAGCCACATCTCACACAGTCGAGACTGGTACTCCGCTAATGGAGCTCGTGGGCAGAGACGGGGAAAATACAGCAATAGGTATACAACCTACTGAACTGAGGCGGGCGAATCGATACCATATCCAGGTTGCTACTTTTATTCCTTGATAGACGTGGGGCCAGTTGCTGACAAACTACAGACATCCACGCCCCAGGCCTACATATATAGATTATTCATCGGATGCTGTACTCTAATTCGGAAGTTTAATGCTTCTTTCAGAACCTAAATCAGCAGGCTTCCGGCTTGAACTGCTAAGACGGTTCTTAAACTTGAGAGTACACCGGGCCACGCACCACAATCGCCTATTTATTTGACCAACTTGGGTTTGGCAGTCGGAAACTAACAGTGACTGGTTATCATTTCCCCTTTGCATCAAGCGACTAAGCTAATGTTATCATAAGTCCTGAAAGATGGTAGTTATGGTTTTTATGTATACCTACAGGTCTCCAGGATGATAATCGTGTAGCGCCGCGCTAGAGCTTGTACTGGCAGGGGATTTTTGGTGTGAGTTTTCTAAATCTACTTGCTGGCCAGGGGTTGTTGAGTGGCAAAAACGCTTCGAGACTGATCAACAGCTAATTTTCTACTTGAATTGTATAACAGCCTTGTGATTAACAGTACTCTTGCTTTTCTAGTTTTAGCACAGCGCTACACGATTATCATCCTGGAGACCTGTAGGTATTTGCTGAGCAGGAACATCCAAACGGAGGCAATCCGAACGTTGAGCCCCTGCTACAACGCTATGACTTTTGACATGGGGGCAAGGGAGCGGGACCGAAGATAAGGCAGAGAACAGGGGTACATTAAATCTATACTTCTACTGTACAAGCAACATTTAGAGAAGCTTTTGCAACCCGCGCCGGGTCACTGCCTCGGCAAGTTGTCTGTGATGTGACGATTTAGTACCGCTGTTATCGCGCCACAGGGGCCAATATGCCCGCGCCTCAAACCCCTACGCGGCCACCAAATACATTGCCGATATTATCAGAGGTGGACTGGTTGAATAATGATATCCCCATGGGGTAACTCACACTCATGGGAATATCCTGATGCACAGCAAGGTATACCGAGAAAATGATACCTCCCCTGGCGAAGTGGGCAAAAGAGTAGCGAGTGAGTTATTTATTCTAACTTCGTATGCATCATGGACGACGTCAATACTACTGCGGTCAGATACACCGCTTCCCGATATATCTAATCGTTGTCCGTTCTCCGTAATACTTGAGCCTCCCTTGGCAAGCGCTTTGTAACCAATGTCGGGGGTTAGCAGGATCAACGGAATGTAACAACCGAAACGCAGCCTCACCGCAAATGGCCAGGTCCTGGATAGTAACAGCCCTAATCTGCAACGTCATGCACATATGCCGTATACCATGCGTACGATGTCAGCCGAACCTATATGGGGCAAAAGCCGAATAAATACGGGCGTCCGCTGCCCCCCCACGTAAGAACGAGCTGGGCAGTGGAAACGATAAGTTTTGACTGCCGATCTGACACTCCGATGCTTATCCCCATTCAACTCTTCCAACGCTGTTGCTCTGAATTGGGTAACCGCCCGGGTTTTACTAGGGTCAAATTCCAGGTCTAATGATTCGTTGCAATACCAACCACCCTGTAAAAGATAGGTAGCATATTCACCATTGTCAGTAATATGTCTATCACGCCTAAAAAAAAGATATCCAGGCCTAAAAATTCCCCCCCAGCGCTGGTATGGGCGCACAGCCGTTCCCCGAGGGCCGACGGCTTCCTAGTATACCATACATATAATTATGCCGGAAAGACGGTATTCAGTTTGGTTGCGCTAACACACAGTTGCGTACAACTAAGTAGAAGCTCCCTCTAGTGATGCTTTCTCTGCGTCCACTTTACGATATGCCATACTATAGCTGAGCAATATTTGTATTTATCGCTGAGTGGAAGATATAGTTTATCCCATAGTGGAGTATTAAAATCTTCCATAATTGCCCCAATCTGAAGGGAGTGTGCTATTGGTGCCGCACAGCATGTCGCCCATAAAAAACATAGTACTTATATCCTCCACTTGCTCCCCCTTCCAAGCCTCGATCCTCTCGACTTCAGTGTCCATGGTCTCTACAGAGTTGCTATGTTGCTGGGATTGCGTATACAAATCCTCAACCCGAGCAATTAGAAACGCTAGAGCTCGCGCACCCACCTCGGCCGGTTTGCTAAGTTCCGCCAGAACCTGTAAGCGATCTACGGCATTTTTAGACGCCTGCATGCACTCGAGGCGAGATAGTCGAGCCATGACGGCTGAGAGAGGATGTGACGTTTCCGTGACCAAAGAGACGTCCATCGTATCCCCCGGAAAACCGCTCTCCGCGCATCTGAAAACTCGAAATCAGTTATTTCCATTCAAATCATTATTTCCGCGCGGGTTCAGAAGCTTCTGGGCATGATTTTCACCCAACAAGGAAGCTGTAATCATACTTCACACGCTCCTAAGAAGAAAACAACTCCAAAATTCCTTACAGCCAGAGTAAAGGTACCGCGGCTTCGAATGTTGGGATGATCGTGCCTGGGTAGCGATTATGTGATCCTCCCATCATATCATGCAACGTCGAACCGTATTCCAGCACTTTCAATGCAGCAGATGCTAAGGCCTTCTTATGCGAGGAAAGCAGAACTTGTTTATAACCGGGGAGAAGCTCGACCTGGCTGGGGCTCTGTAAGAGCACGGACCTGAAATTATAACAGAGAGAGTCGAAGATGGTCATGTGGAGGATTTGCCTCTGCAGGCAAAGTTTAGGTAGCCGGCTATCCCACTGCTTATCTGGCTCAAAGGAAAATACAGGTGGCAAGGTAGGGAGGAACTCGGTGACGAATTTATCATAGTTCTCCTGTGCTGCAAGAACGTCATATTCGGATCCTGTCGTTAGACTTTGTCGCTTCCAGAAGTCCACAAGTTTAATCTGTATAATACGTTCCGCAAACGCGTCCGGTGCGTCCGCTGAATTCTCAGCCTCGGGTGTAAGATGCATTTGGGGTAGATTCCCAGGTTTTAAATGGTCGGGGAAAAGAGGTACTGATACAGTTTCAGTCAGTCGTCTCTACCTTGGCAGTATTTTGTCCGTGTTTCGAGGACACGCTGATCTCGTAAAAAGGAGGGGGAAGGGCCGGCAATGACCCTCGATGAAAGAGATGAATCAAAATAAATTAAAAGCACTTACTGTGGTCCATCCGAAATGACAGGATGCTATTATTGACAAGAACATTTAGCCACCATCATACAAACTATTTTGTTGAACCTACCTATCTAACACATAGAGGCTACAGAAGGTTCGACGACTCATCTCTTTCTCGAACTGGTCTATGCTATTGTCCCAGAGAGAAGTCTCCAGATGCATCCCAATTCTTTGCGCCACCCGGACACCACAGCTAAGTGAGGCCCAGAAATTATTCATCTGGCCCTGACAAAGGAATCCAAGCCCGGCAAAGGCAAGGTGTTGAACTCGTATTAATGAGCCTCGTTCATCAAGTTGCGAGCATTTCTGCAACACTCCGGGTCAGCTATCCTTATTTTGAGCGTGATTTGCGAGGGGTCCAGGAGCTTTGAAAGCTGTCTTGGCACAAAAAGGAAATCTTGTGCTCTGGCGATTGCCAAAGCATGAAGATGGTCCTGAGAATTACTTACCAACTCGAGGATATCAGCAACGGAAGTGCATATTTCTCGAATGTCTGCAAGGGCCACGCCATTGAGGGTTTTCAACCTATAGGACTGGGAAGGGAAGAACTGTGAGGTATACCCACAGACTCTAAGAAAAAGCACCGCAAACTCGATGTCATTAACACTGTATTCCCTGCTCATATCCCACCATTTCTGATAATGGGCAAGGAGCCAAGGAGTATATATCAATTGATCAATCCTGTCTCGGAAGTAAGAATGAGCCCTACACCGATTATATGCGCGATATAATGAACGAGGGACCATACCAATTCACCTCCGCAACGAAGTACTGTAGTAGACAATCTAGGATGGCACGACTTGGGATATTTCCTAGGGCCTTTTGAATACTCGGAACGACTTCAACTGGCAACGATATATCTCTCTCTTCGGCTGAGATGCCTAGCTATAAGTCACATGTCATTACTGAACGCGTAATATGTAGCTTTTTCATCTATTCCACAAAGGACAGCAAAGATCATTTGAAAACATACCTTTTGTACTAGAGCGAGAGTGTTATATTTGCTTCCCTCGCTGTATCCGAAGTGTTCTGCTACGGATGACAACTCCGTCGTTTCTAATGGGAATGGAGCTGATTGGAGACCAACAGACGTGGGCATAGCGGAAGAGGGATGGGATTTCAGAAAATTAAGCCCATCGCGCGAGTTAGTGGCATCTTGGTGTCCTGGTGGTAACGTAGCTTGAGATGGGTAATAAGCGCATAGCTCCGGCCGTCTACGTCGAGTGCAATGGTCGCACTGCAACATTCGGAGTCAGTTATCACCACCTTGAACGTGATTGTGAGGGGTTCAGGAACTTCTGGATACCATCTTAACCGAAAGAGGAAATCTCTTCCTCCGGAAGTTACCCAAAAAGAAGAAAATGGTTCTGAGAGTTACTCACCGGATATCGACGGTTGCACTGAAGTCAACAAAAGGGTGTTAACAGGGCCTCAGAACCGGTCTGCAAGTATACTATACCTTTTGCTTCTTTGTATAGCAAGGTATACAAGACGAAATTTCTCGCTTCCGCTTATTAGTCTCCATGATAGTTGCTGAATAGACGAAGAAGCCAGTTAATCAATCGTTTCGGCAATACTGCCACATTCTAATTAAATTTATTGAGCACAAATTGATTGATTGACGATAGTTGCCAAGATACATATAAATACGTATGTCTATAGGAAACATTATTCAAAAGCAAATAAGAATTGAGGACAGTAAGTAACGGAAACAATAAAGTTAAGAGGTTGGCTTTATCTCCGGTCAATAGTTTTGCGAAGCTAATAAAAGCAAAATGTAATCGGACCCCGGTGCCTATTGAAAAAAATCCTTGCTCTAAGACGATTATTCTTTGGTATACGATTTGGGTGTCCAAATCATGTCCCCATATTACAAATTAACCTGACGGATACTGGTATCATATGAGTGCCACGCCAGCTGATTACAAGTTCTACAGCAACACTAATCATTTTTCTCGTCAAACGCTCCGCAATCGGGATCTACTATGCAGTCAGTAAAGACGTAAGGTAAGTCAATTGACGGCAAGGATTGGGGGAAATGGAACGAGCACACCGTCTTCCGGAAATTCGCGAGAGTAACAAAAAATGCATGTATCTTTGCACAGTTGCACAACTACTGCCAACAACCTGTTCGTTTCTTGTAAAACTTACCTACGCGCACTCATGTGGTAGCCAGCGTCAGCAGGTCGTCAGAAATAATAGGTCTACAGTAGGCCATTACCCGATACAGTATATGATTCGCGATACCCTGCTTGCCA
This sequence comes from Xylaria polymorpha, assembly GCA_003426235.1. Taxonomy (NCBI): domain Eukaryota; kingdom Fungi; phylum Ascomycota; class Sordariomycetes; order Xylariales; family Xylariaceae; genus Xylaria; species Xylaria polymorpha. The sequence continues at coordinate 32,221 of NQIM01000251.1, forward strand.
ATGTCGTAATTTTAAGAGTCGGTAGCCTCCGGGAACGCACGGGCGGCCGTCCAAGCATACCAATAAGTAATGTCAAATACGGCTCGGACGACGTTAGGGGTAGTTAAGTTCAGGATATAATACGGATAAGCTTACTCAATGCGCGGAGCTCGCCGGAAACAACAGTTTTGCGTCGAGCACACCTGCACAGGCAAAGTCAACTGAAATAAGTAGGTTGAAGGATGCGAGCTGCATGTCTTATCTGGTCAGACACCCCAGCTGCTACAGGAGTGGCGGCTGATCCCGCTGCAGCGGCTTTCAGGTGGCCAAATACTTACAAGATTGACTTTGCATCACGTCTGACATCAAAACGCTAGTTTATCATTGGGGTCTGTGAAGGATCTCACGTATGATTTGATATTCCGACCGAAATTCTCCTTGCACTTGCATGAACTGCCAGCCGGGCTTGTATTGGAGATATCGCATTGAGGAAACATACCCGTTCTGATGGTCTCCAACCTTACTTAACGTTCAACATCTAAGTTTACGAGCGACGCCAAGTGTAAATCTATCAATTCGAAATCATTATCAGACAGTATGTCTGATATTGTCATGAAACCTGTGTATGAGGTAGGCAATGGACCCTTTTTATTGTACGAGGGTCTCTAAACACCTTCATGAAGCTATTCTGACTATATACAAAAGTCTCCTTGTCTGCGTGTGCCTTCTGGCAGATATTTTTATCCGTGTATAATAGGTTCCCGACGTTGAGCGGAATCAATCAATTAAACTATTACCTTGTCCGTGTCACATGCTAATTATTGTTTTTGAAGCTAGGAAAATAGTCCTTCTTTTCTCTTTCCACCAGCTTCCCGATCTTTAGTAATGACAAACCTAGAGCATGTTACGAACAAGGAGCAGATTGTATGCAGCAAACCAGCTGCAACGACGAGGATCCCCAAACTTTGTCTAATGCCTCGATGATGAGGTCGATAACGTCTTCACGCATCTCGGGTTATAAACTGAAGAGGATGCCGCTTCGTGCACCAGCAATTGCAGCTTGGATACCGTCGCTTCCGTAATCAGGGCCAAGCAGCCGGTGAATACCATCGAAACTTTGCGACTGGAATATGGCGCTGGCAATAGCCAGTCCGATGAGTTGACTCGATCCTTGGGAAATGTTGATAAACTGAATCAGGTCCGCGCTACGTCAAGGCTCTACCAACTGGTTTCCGACGGCGTATGACGCTTGACTCGTTGTCATCCCTACACCCAGCAATATCGCGTACCCGATCAGGTTTGAGTTAGCCGTCCTCTTAGTGATTGTATACATAGCTGCAGCTCTAGCGGTCAGGAACAGCCCTGACATGAGAAACCAAATCACATGATAGCCTGTGCGGCTCATTAAAGCGCCGCATAGAAGTACCGAGGCAACGTAGAATTCAATATAGGGAAGTAGGGCTACCGCAGCCTGGGTTCCCGAGGCCCCATCAATGAAAAGGTGGGGAAACGGGTTGTAGTAGATAGCGACGAATAGACTGGCGCTACCACCGCACGACATGATAACGTACAGGAGCACTAGTCGAGAATCCCGGAGAAAATCAATTGGGAATAATTGGTTTTCACGATCGGTCCATAACCGGAACACTTATTGTATTTCAAAGACGGCGACCAGTGCCCCGAATACGACGATGTTGGCGAGAGTTCCCCCGTCACTCCAGGCCCAGACAACCCCGCCGCTCAGAAATCCTAACGTAAAGCTTGTGAAGAATCCCCAGCTCAGAATTATTCCCAGCCAGTGCATCAAATTGAGTTTGAATGGAAGAGGGATGTCCGAACGGCGCGGGAGCACAAAGAGATAGATGGGGGGAGTGACACCAAAAATAACTAGGTTCTGATAAAAGCCCTACAAGTAATTCATGTTAGCACATCACGTTAGTCTAGTTCATTCCTCCATATTATTTGAAGACGAGAAACAAGCAATAATAACACCTTAACATGAAAATGGGAAGACGGCTTACCCATCGCCAAGTAGCAGAGCTATCAGCCAACAGCCCCCCCAACCACAGGACCAAGAATGCATCCGCTCCCGTACATAAACCCGGTGATTCCGACATAGAGAGGTTGCTCTTTGGAAAGAATGAGGGCAGTCGACAAGTTCAATGTGCCGAGGTACATTCCTGCACTTGCAAAACCCGCTCAGATGCGGCCAACGATCAAGGCGTTCATAGATGGCGCAGCGCCGCAGAGCGCATTCGCGGCAGAGAAATTGACAAGACACGAGATAAAAGTCCATTTATTGTCCAAGATGCCGTAGACTTTCTCCAGAGGTAGAATCCGGGCCGCAGATCCCAGCGTGAACCCGACGCCCAGCCAACCGAGCCGCTCGGTGTCGTGGAACGCGTCTGACACAGCGCCCTGGATATCGACCGCGATGGTGTTGTCCAGGCCAAACATGAGATTCGCCGAGAAAATGCCAAAGCAGACCATGAACCAGCCAAATCCTCGGATGGAGCGTTTCTGGGGTTTCAAAACCTCCCCCTCGGTGTTATTGTTGTTGGTATCCTTCTCGGAGGAATCGGTCTCTCGATTCTCGATGGCATCTTCTAGATTTCTCTGTCGCCCTTGAGTCGAACTGCAGTCTGATTTATGTTGCTCGTTTGGTACATTGACGACCGAAGAGTCATAAGACGATATTAGACCTTAAAGCTTATTAGCCATGGTGAGGTCTTGTACGCGATAGTAAGGAATCTAGAAAGCTCAGCGCGAACTACGTAAAAAAATAATTCTTCTCCGGAATACACATCATATATGACTCAATAATCACGTCTTGTAGTCAGACATTTTATCTTGCCCAACATATAGTATATTACTCTCTTTGTGATACCCTTATGAGTGCTCAATTCTTGACATTCGTTGCTGTCAAACCCCGTTTAATGCATTCTTGTTACGTGATACTAATGTGAGTCGAGTTTTTGGACGAAAATAGTTTGGCTCAAAATGATCTCGAAATGTCTTACTTCTAGGGATCGCGGCAGAATATTTACAGAACCTCAGTGGGTAAATGCGGAGCTCAGAAATTACAGAAAAGCAGGAAATCCGAAGCCTTGATTAAAGTATCATACTAGAATGGAATGGTAGGGGCGTTCCATATTTACCTGTCAAAACACTTCCATGATCGCCATAAATGCCGCTCCCTATCAACACCAATACTCTGTACATTGTTCTCGAGGAAGGCCACCATGTCTTCCGACTCCCCAGCTAATTTCGCTTCATACCTCTCCTGTGTTTCAGCTAGTTGAGTCTCGTATGTTTGCAGATCTGCCACCTTTTTCTGGACGAAAGTCTCTATTTGGTCCTCAGGTATAGCCGAAACAAGCTCGTCCCAATCCGCTGTTTCTTCTCGGAGCTTAACGAAAGGAACACAAGTTGGTCCATTAAACCCGCGCAACAAGATGAAGTGGAACCACTGACGCCCTTGCTTTTGACACTCCCTTAGTAACACCGAAGGTTTCTGATCCTCGCGGATATCACTGCCCGGAACCTTTTGCTCCTCCTCCTCGAGGATCCGTGTGTATAATTCTAGGTGTTTGTTGAACCTCGCAAGTCTTTCATCAACGGAGGGCCAAGTGTTGGGCGACTCTATAAGTAGCCATGATGGCGTGGAATGCACCAGCTGCGCGGGTGCTGCATAGGACCACTCCCAGTCAATCACTGCTATGATTTTCAGGTCTTGCGCATTGTTGACTATCATATTTGCGGGCTGGAAATCGTCGCACATGAATTTGAAAGGGCCTTCGTCGAGGCCAGGCAAGACATGGCGTTCTATCAAAGCTTTCATGACGTTCCAGTAGACAAACTTATCCCTTGCATCTTCCGCGTCGTCGACTGAATTGGGTTGCATGTGAAGATGCCGTAAGTCTTGGTCGACGACGTGATGGAAATACTCAGTTGTTGATGAGTATGTTTTGTTCCGAGGACCTGCAAACTATTAGGAACATAGACTAGTTAGGGAACACGAAGCAGCGACTACAAACCAAGGATGTCAACTCCACCATTTTCAAGGAAGTCGTGAGCCTTCTGGGTAAGCGGTCGTGAGTTGATTATTGCAGCAAATCTAGGTACGCTAGTCGTTGAGGTCGAGGTCATGCTGCCGATGTGTTGGAAGTTCAGCTCTTGGAGCTGAAGTTGGAAGCCGATCGTTTGTCGGAAGATGGTTTCGACTACATGATCGCTAACATCTTCTTTCATAATCCTAGCATCAGTATTCTGTAGAATTTCATCGACACCAACGCCTTCGATGAACGCCATCATAATAAAGGGACCGATCCCAAGCGGGTTGTCAATGGCCAATCCCCATGCTTTGATATCGGGGATAGGTATGTTGGTCTTCTGGCGGATAAGTTTCATCGTAGCTACTTCGATCTCGACCTTTTCGTCGGCATTCATGACCTTTCCTACCATAGGGAAGCGGATCATCCACTTCTCTCCATTGCTGAATACGACCTTGCAATTGATATTGTAAGCACCGCGACTATCATCAAGCTTATGCGTGGCGAGTTTGCAAGGTAGATGATCCTTGTGAAGAGTTGAAACCCAGTCCGTCAACTGTTCCTCGCGTGCTTTATCATACTTCCTTATCCATAAAAGGAATGATACATTGTTGTCCAGAATGACGCGCTCGTCCCAGTCCATTGTGCGGGGGAAAAGGGCTGTGTTCAAGTAATTAGAAGAAAGTTGTGTGTGTTACTTAGGATTCTGGGGATTGCAATTTGTCGTCGGCTTCAGGGTTGCGCTGCGCCTTTCTCATGTTGGTGATGCGTAGGAGGATGCGCCAATCAACCAAAGTAGATATTCTAGATCCCCCCACCCGTAGCGCTAGTTTAGCGCATCCAGAGTGTCGGGACTTAGGTACAGTGCCTTAGCGCCGAACAAGGGGTGGATTAACGTAGCAATGTGCTGTAGTGAAGCTCTGACCGCCCAGTGCACTAGCTAGGTATTCCCCAACTGTGGTAATAAGCTATATCTTCGTTTTCAACAGAGGAGGTGCCACTACAGTAAAGGGGAAAAAGCTCAATGTTTACTATTGTTTCCACATTAGGTTATAATGAAGTCGCTACACCTGATCCTTTAGACATAGAGATTGGTGAATTCACCCTAGTTGGAACCGGAGGCTGTACTGGCCCGCGATCCCAACCCGCACTAATGGTCTGAAAGTGCCTGCAGCTGTGCTGGTGTTGGTCAAGTATTGTGCCAGTCCGTGGCCCAAACCCGTGCTGCTCTTAGTCCGAACTGCTAGAGCTCGGACTGATATGCAATCTACGGCTGCACTGGTGCATAATCTTGAGGGAGACTTATGACAATAATCATTCATGAAGGTTGGTTTAGTCCAGCATATTTTATGATGCTTGAGTTGGGGATTAAAAATGACTGCGTGGAGGTATTGACATGGGCCACCCGTGCGGGGTAATTTTTAGACTCTGCTTCGTAACTTCCCTCACCTTTCACTTCGCCTTTATTTTTGCTCTCCGTTGATTTTCTCAGTTCAATAATAGATATACAGTTCTCTAAGATCCAGATATTCCCCAACTAGTTGGTTAAATGAGTAATTGATTTACGCCCCGGGTGCGTATTGACCAGCCTCCTTCCAAAGGGCAGGTCAAACAGGTAACTGGTGGGGCAGCTACGCGACCTGATTCAGCACTTACGAGGTACCTACCTACATACTGTAGGTCTTGGGCAATACTGTAAACCGGAGCGTACTTCAAAGTTGCGCATAACTTATACAGAAAATACCCGGTAGTGCCAAGCAAGTTCCAAAGTTGTCACTAAAAAATAAAGCTTTACCGGCGAAGCTGCTCTATTTTAAATATGCTATAAATTGAGGTGTTAAAGGGTAGTAAAATTGAAATATTCTATCTTAGTAAACTTCGCCGAACATTGTGCTAACAGGGACCCGTCAACCGCCTTCTTCCCCTCCGTCGGCTACCTTCCTTAACTACTTTCAAGTCATTCACGGGCTTTGCACGCTATACAGTAGATTCCAATTGTCATCCAGGAGCTCGACTACGTAAGCCAAAAACCTAATATTTAGAGTTGTAGTTGATTTATGACAAGCGAACTATAAGGTTTTAGGGAGTTCGGTAATAAGCTTCTCAAGCTTCGCCTTCCTAAAGTCAGTAAAAACTTTCCAATAAATACAACCACTCGCCTACATTGGTACCTTAGTGGGCAGTCACCTTGAGCAAAACCGCCGAGTACGCTAAACTCAATTTACTAACCTTAGCTACCTATTTAGGTATGGAATAGATGGCGCCAGCAGAATCCCACCTTATCTTGATGAATAATCACAAATCATAAGTATAGGTATTAATACCACCAAGATCGCCGAACAGAGGCGGATATAAAGACACACGACAGAGCCGTCCAAAAGCACCCTCCTTCTAATCACTCGACCAAAATCGCCACGATGACGTCTCCCGCTGCCGTCATCGGTTCTACCGGCCTCGTCGGCCACCAGATACTCGCGACGCTGCTCAGCCTCGATGCCTGCAAGAACGTACACACCATCTCCCGCCGCGCCCCCAAGACCGAACCTTCCGCGAAGCTCAACGCGACCATCGAAACGGACACCACGAAGTGGGCAGCACAGTTAGGAGCGCTATCGCCTCCTCCGACGGCGGTATACTCGGCACTAGGGACGACTCGCCTCCAGGCCGGTGGGATACAGAACCAATGGAAGATTGACCACGACCGTGAGCATCCATCCGATGGCAGCGAATAGAGGGTGGGGTGGTGTATGCCGCATAATTACTGACCCGCTACTCCCACAGTGAACATCGAGCTCGCGAAAGCGGCCTCCTCCGCCGGCGCTGAGACGTTCGTCTTCGTGTCCTCCACAGGCACGCGAGGACTGATGGCCAGCATGGCGCCGTACGCGAAGATGAAGGTCGGCGTGGAGGACGCGGTGAAGTCGCTCGGATTCAAACAGGCCATCATCCTTCGTCCCGGATTCCTCATCGGCGAGCGGGAAGTCGCTCATACCGGTGGACCCGTCCTCGACTCCCTCTTCGGCGGCATAAAGACGTTTCTGGGCCAAGGCGTGCAAGATAAGGTTGCACAGGAGGATAAAGTTGTCGCGCGCGCCGCTGTGAAGGCTACGCTGCTGGCCGCCGAGGGCAAGGCCCCGAGCAACTACTGGATTCTGGAGCAGAGTGATATTGTCAGATTAGGACGAGACGAGTGGAATGCTTGAACTCGGCCTATAATAATTAGTTAATATTTACTCTGCAGGTAGGTGTTGGGCGTTGGAGGCGATCGCCTCAAGTTGGTAGCTAGTTTATAACTCAAATATGGTAATTTGCTGAACCAATTTTTGGCTCATGTTTTCGTGCGCGTAGGCTAACCCGGCTGCGATAGAAACTGGAGTGCTCGCTTGTCATGCCTTAATCTAGCGTGATCATCAGCGGCGTGACTAGGCAGATTATATCAACCCATGCAGAAAAATGCCTGAGAATATGTCTATACTAATCTATGACTATGTAACCAGTAATTATGCCGGCCTTCTAGTTTAACATACTCTGCTGTTCATCAAGCCATGTCCTCCAATTTTGGTCCCCTAATATCGACCGGACACGAGCTTCAAGCCACTCTGTATTACCCCAGAATCCCCACGAGGCTTGAAATCTGAGCCAATCAACAAGTGCGGTTTCCCAATGCCGGACAAAGGTGTCCCAATCGTATGTCTTGCCAGTCCCAGCAAGTAGATTCTCATGATATCGCTCTAGCAACTTCCTCTCGCCCTCGCCCATCTGTAGCTTGGCAGGCCCATCGTCGTCGGTCAGCATGTGCAATGGCACGGAGCACGTGAATAATTTCGCGAGATCGCACACGCCTAACCCAAGGCCCACGTACTGGAAGTCGTAAAACGCGACCTCTGAACCGGCATGCGTCGTGAAGAGATTCTCGGACTTCACGTCGCCGTGGATGAGTGTTTCGTGGTCTCGCCCACGTGGTGTCAGGACATCAGCTACCTTCTCCGCGATGGAGATCTCGTAGGCTGAGGGAGATTGACAAAGAATTGAGGACCATTCGGAGTCCGAGTCGGCGGCGAGAGAAGCGTATTCTTTCCGCCTCGTCGCAAGATATGTATACCCTCCATTCAACCATACGGATCGCCCCGGTGTTTCTCCTCGCTTTCTCCTATCGGCTTCCTCAAGAGGGGGTAGCAATAGTTCTTGTAATGGAGTGGGCAGTATCTCCCATGACTTCTTATGAAACAGAGATAGCCAATCTAAGGCGGCATGCACCTGTGTTTCGTTTAGGGCGGCCCTCTTCTCCCCAGCTACGGGGTATTTCGGTCGTAGATCTGTCATCATAGTCGCGGTCAAGCCTTCAGGTGTATCAGATCCAGGCTTCCCCTGTGTAGCGGCAATACACCGGGCCACGGGCAAATCTCTTCCAAGCCTTGGCGCAATCGAGCCGTAGAAATTTTGCTCAACCTCGTAGCTCAGAATTTTGCGTAGGTGGCCCTCGGCTTCATCCCCCGATGGCGCAGAAGGCGGGGAGATGAGCTTGAGAATGAGCGCGAACGTCTCCTTTCCATCCTCACCCAGCGTCCCAATGTCACCATACCTTTCGCGCAACTGTTCCGCCGCAGCTGCGGTTGTAGCCCGCGCGGTCACCTCGCAAATGTGACCGTACCCCGCCCATAAAGACTGCACTTTCCGGAGAGATATGAGCTCTAACGAGTGCCATGAGAGCATGATCGCAGCTACCTGCTCGGCCAGGTTCATTGGGCCCATCATAGACCCAACGGGGTCTTTGAGCGGGGTTCCTCGAGAGTGGATGCGTATCTCCAAGACCGACCAAATCAAAATCGAAACCAAAAGAATGAAAAGGGAAAAGATCCCCCATCTATTGGGGAAGACACACCAAAACATGTGTATTTGCGGAAAGCCGCCATTTGCGATACGAGGCATGTAAATCGTAACTTATGGCTCGGATAGAACTAGGGTAGAGTTGTTGAACCGTGCACGACGGCTGGGAACAGCTGATAGCGGCTGATAACCCAACTTTGTGTTAATGTTAACTAAAAGCCACGATAATCCTTAAAAGAATTGGGAGCCAGCGCAGAACCTTAACAATTAGGTGTTTACGATAAGGTAACTTAATGGGATATACTGTCGATTGACGATTGTCTATGTATTTCAACAAAATGATCTAATACTCCTTTGGTCAAGTGTAGGTATATTCCTCCAGCGCTTTTACTATCACTGTGTCAGCTCTTTATGATACTCACTGGTATCTATAAGGAAGATAAATTTCTGTATTGATAACAAATGATTCAGTATTCAATACAATGACGATGTAAAGAATAATGAATCTGGTGAGAGGTAAGATGATAAACTGGCCGCTGCAGAGATTCGGGATAGAAACTCGGCTGGAGACTTAACACTTCCGGGCGGCGAACTCTATCACCACTTGACTAAACAAGCCGAATGGGGTTTCGCACATTGAGTCTATAGAATCAGGCTGGTAAGTCCATGCGTTACATGTAGATCATTATGTTGATAATGTGGTATAATTGGTTTGATCATACTGAACCCAAGCAAGTGTCATGCCAGATATTTTCACTGAACCAGTTGATTTTAGGGCACTACGTCTGCCAAGATGTCTTGAGCGAATTGGCAAGCCTGCTATTGAGTATTCGACAATACTGCAACCTCGTTATGCATAGCACGCATCCAACGATCCGTTCAGGAGGGTATTATGGTTGTGGCCCCTTCGAAGAATCCCTAGGCCCCGCACCTACGTCCTCTTCCTCATTTTATTTTATTTCTCTTTCCCTTTTAGTGAGAGTATAGTTGTAAATAGCTTTGCAAACGCACAACCCGGAAATGAGATCACTACAAGGCGCAGTCCAAGGGATGGGGGGGCTCCAGCCCCGGGACCACATTGTCCCTCCTATTTGCTATGATACCTGCAGTAAGTTCAATCAGTAATTAACAGAACTGGGCCATTACTAATAGCCACTTCATACAGACAGCCTATTTCTTGAGGCCGAACGTGTTGGAAAGACTCCGCGGCTCTGCGCTCCCGATTCCATATTTCGACAATACTATCGAGCTTGTAAGGCATGCATAGAAATCCAGACTACTGATGGAAGTAAGGAGGATATTACAGATGCTTTGAACTTTCTGAATGAATATATTCAGCATTGCTTCGAAGTGCAGGGGACGGCATCAATTATTGGTACCCCTTCACTCGTCGAAAATACAGTCACCATCCTCTCTACATTGCAGAACACATCATCACCAACGCCTCATATATCAGAGGGTACGTAAGAAATACGTTGAGTAAACACATTAGTAACCAAAAACCAAAAACCGAGCAAAAACCGACGCTAATATCACTGTTTAATGCAGTGACAGCTTCAAACCCCATAGCTACAACGAAAAGCGAAGGCACGCAGAGTAACCGAGCATGGGTCGCCGGGCCGGTTATAGGAGGTGTCGCTGGCATAGTGATTTTATTCTTCGTCTCATGGTTGCTATTTCGTGCAAAGAAAAACAAAGACAGCAAGCGAAACGGGCATGAACTTCATGAGGAGTCCGCTTTAAAGTCAGAATTAGAGGTCAAACTGAAGCCCCAAGAGTTAGAGGCGAAACCGCGGCCCCAGGAGCTGGATGCGCAGGAGCATAATAGGCAACCCGTCGAGCTGCCTGATAACAACTCATGAAACAAACTCTTAGGTGCGGAGGATCCTGTGGATGGAGGTATTGTGTACGATATCTGTGACAAGGGCTTGTATTCAAGGGCTTGGAACAGTGTTCATATTAAACTAATAATTCTCTTTGGGTCTAAAGGGTCCTTGGCTTCCTAATCTGTCTCCCAATGTAACCCTTCCTCCTGCCCTTCTTTTATAGACAGCCTTGGGGGCCCGTGCCTTTGGCCTTTGGTCTTTATCCCTCCTTTGGCTGCCTCCGATCATAGTCCGTAATACGAGCCTCTCTGCGGCTCTGTAAGTCTTGTGATAATCGCCGACCAATGGTTGCGGCTTCTGAGGCTGTATGTGTAACAAGGGCTTCAGATAAGGGCTTGGAATGGGATTCAATAATGTATAATAATCAACTATGCACCTAAGGGGGCCATGTAGATCTCTGGCCTACTCTCTGCTAGGTGGGCAAACCTTAGTCCTTTTATGCCTGAATAGCTTCGCTTAATGTTGCCGACCTTCGCAACTGTCTCAGAAGATCGGGATCAATCAGATCAGATCGGAAGAGCTGATCTGATTGATCTAGGTCCGTTGCCCCGAGCATATGATTAATTACATGATATCGGGTGTCCCAGACCCTCGGGTCTGTTCGTGTGACAGTATGTCTTGCCGGAAGGCTGTATGTCTGGCCGGAGGGCTGACAGGCGTAGGCACCTGGCCTTAGCCGTGTGACACTTCCTAATCCATCATTGATTAGCTGGTGTTGCGAGCAGAATGATTGAAGCCATATTCCTTGTGGTATTGTATAAGCCGGAGGATAATATGACGATGGTCCAACTATTATTGCAACAAGCCCAACATGGATGCAGTAAGCTGAATAGACAGATTGCTTCCATCTTGCAGAAAGCACATGACATAGATAAAATGGTTGAGTTATTCGAGAGTTCTCTTAATAATCCGAGACTTGATGCAAAAGTTCTTAGCATATTACCTGCATTCGATCGGTGTCACACGGCCAAGGCCAGGTGCCTACGCCTGCCAGCCTTCCGGCGAGACATACAGATCTGAAGGTTATGACCATTGGTCGGCGGCGATCACGGGACTCATAAAGGTCCTCGATCGGAGGCAGCCGAGGAGGGGTAATAAGCCAAAGGCACGGGCCCCAAGGCTGTCTATAAATAAGGGGCGAAGGGCAAGGTTACTGTCAGGCACTAGGGTATCAGGAGGGTCGAAGGCGAGTCGCTTCTACGCTCTAGTAGAATTATGTCATATATAGAAGGTTATATAAGATCCGAGGGCTCCCCCGATTTAGAAGGGAGACCAAGGAATCAATAATATTGAACCCTTACCCTTACAACTACCCTGTAGCGACCTACCGATGACCTAACTTCGCTCTGGAGGCAAAACCCTATGACAGTTAGAGGTTTGACTCATACCCCAGGCTAAGCGGCAAAGAATCCGTAATACTTAGTAAAACTTGTTAAGACAAATTTTAGGGGCTGAACCTGCTTTCCAACGAGTCCACCAGTGCTATGGGCAATCAGGAGAACTCTACTTCTCATATCCTGCGGCATAATTCGTAAACCATTATGACAATGCCCATAAATTATGTGCACTTTAGGGTTTTCCAACACGGTAGTCTTATCCAGTTTCTCATGTATTAAGAAAGATAAGCCAAACGTTAGCACTTAGTCTATACTCTGCATTCACCTTCAAGGAGGCAACAGTAGCCATCGTTCCGTATATTCGGAGTATTAATAAACCTTTCATCCACTCTCAGCAACGTGTCTATATCACCTGTCCTATTTTTTTCAAGAGTAACAACAGCAGCGGTGCAAGCGTGATTGGCGAGTTTCCTTATAGGAACATTTGGCACCTTGAATTGAGGGAGCAACAAAAACTCAACAAAGTTGATATTGTGGTATCATAAACCCTAGTATTCGGTAGGCAATAGACTTTTGTTGTTGCGCGAGGGCCCTAAAACACCTACGTGAGGCTATTCTCACTATATACAGAAGTCCCTTTGTCTCTATATCCTGTATTATGAGTTTGTCTTCTCTCCAAGTGCTGCGGCTCGCCGTATATGACAAAGAAAGACCATTCCCTAGCTTAAGCAACGACCTCCAAACCACTTTTTATATCTCAGTAACAACCCTGAGTGCCATTATGTTGATAAACGACGGGGTCGATGAAAAACTGGGGAATAGGGTTTGGGTTATATGGGAAAGGAACCCCTGCGCAGTTTGGATAGAACCCGGCAAAGATCCACTCGTATCCAATGCATTGAACCTACGCGATAAATAGAAGGTAATTAACATTTGCATATATGTATATAAGGTAACTTAGCTAAGGGGTAGGTATACTGTAATGTCGTTAAGGCATCCCGCGAGGGCATAGGCAAATAGAGAAAACAACTAACCACAGATTCACAATTCCTTTCACATGGTGTCCAGTATGGGCTTGTACGACCGCAATAGGTGCCGAGAACTGGGTTGGTGCAAGGACAGACGTCTCGCGGGACAGCGTCCATAGCGCTGCCGAAAACAGCAACTGTGAAGGTAAGGAGCAGAGTTAAGATTTTAAGCTCCATCTTAATTTTACTTTATGAACTTTTTGCAAGAAGCTTGAAGAGGCGGTGATAGTTGTAGGATTAGTTCATTGTCAAGTAGAAGGTGAGTAGACGACCTTTTTATATTATTTATTTTGAGAGAACTGATCCTTTGCTCTTTAAGCCACGCGCGGGGTTTTGCGAATCAGAATATTTAAATCTTAATCGAAGCTAGTAGGAATAGAAGTTCGGAGCCATGAGTGCATTGCTTACTAGTACTTGCAGGTTCAGCTGAAGCGTAGTGTAAGCCACGATGTTTGCAATTGAAATGCCCTGATATGATGGCCACAAGGTTGACAATTAGTTTATAAACCAACTATACCATATAGTAGTGAGGCCCAGCAAAAGGATATATACAACGGAAGCCGGCTAATGGGAGATGATCAAGCTTATACATACTTTATCAGCATCTCATAAGGGGGTATGCCTTGACTTCTGTTGTTGCGCAAGGGTCTAATCTGATCCTACGTCACGTCCGTATATATACATACATGCCCTTTATTTGGTACGACCGCGACGATCTTGACACTGTCAGACAAGTTGTGGGTTCTTTATAGTTCTCAATTACTAAATGCTACATAAAACTAATAGGACCTATTGTACTCGGCTGCATGCGATGTCGGGTTTAGTGTAGCTTGGCTGCGGGAGAGCGGACGAAGCCCGCGCCCTGAGTTACTGGTCATAGCTTACCTGTCTTGATTTCAATGAGCTGTGAACTTGCAGTTATCATGGAGCGAAAGCCAACCTCGAAGCTGAGCTTCGCCTTTCAGACATGACTCCTCACACACGAACAGCATTATCATGTTTCCTAGTACCTATAGCCAGTTCATCAGTCGACTGATAAACAGCATGCATACACGTCATACTCACGGCTAACAAGTTGGTTAGGAGTCTTAGAATTTTCCGGACTACAAGTGTGAAGCCCCAGACTTCCTGCATGTCACTTAGCTTACTCCACGCCAAAGAGTAAGTAGAATATTAAAGCAAGACTTTTCTACCAAGTTAACTAACCTGTAAACCCACCGCTCAAGCTATTTAGGTAGTCCACCTGGACGTGCCGTAGAAAATCACTGCACATGCCACGCTTAATAGATCAACGAAGGGTAACCCCCCCAACCACCCAAGTACTTAACGCTACAACTAAAATATAGCAAGCACAACTATAAAAAATAGCAAGCCGTGTTGCGAAAGGGCCGGCTAGGCGAGGGCGTGGACCGTAAGGGACGGCGGCCGAGTTCCCAGAGGTCCAACCCTTCCGGGCGGAGCCCCTCTGGGTATATAAAAAGATTGCCAGAATAGGTACTCCCGCCCTGTAAATAGGTGGGGTGCGTGGCATGTGTAGTGATTTTTCATGGCACGTCCAGGTGGACTACTATTTAGGTTGTATTCAGGACAGGTCCGGGAAGCAGCTGAACATGGAGATCCACAAAGCTGAACAGAACCCCTGTGTCTCGGATTACGGTAAACATGTAAGAGACCAACAATCCCTCCAACCTTATATTGAGAACTGAGCCATTATTAGACCATCCAACATTAGTTCGTTAGTTGCATGACGCACTGTTAGTATTTAGCATCTACCAACGCCACTTTCCAAGTTTCCCCCGCATTTATCTTCTGTTAGCCTCACCAAGCTCTCCAGGGGTTGAGAAGCTATATCACCCATATCCTAATACACTGAAGATACCGTGTCTTAGATCGGACGAGCCTATTTCATTTATAGTTCACGGCTAGCAACACCATACGCACAGAGATGTAAACAGCATCTCATTCTATCTATCGACCAGCCTTGATGACTTGTTTACGACATGTCAAGAAAACTTTCTTAATGTCACACGGCACGTAGACAAAGGGACTTCTGTATATAGTCATAATAGCCTCACGTAGGTGTTTTAGAGACCCTCGTGCAACAACAAGAGTCTATTGCCTAATTACCTCATACTAGGGTTCGTGACACTCAGAAAGAATGGAGAGACCCCATGTGAGCACCAGGGCAATCAGTACAATACACCCTTCAGTATCACAAACACAGTTTTACTCGGCGAATATGCGTACATTAACCACCTCTCCTGCTGTGCCCAACCAGCTCACTATAAGACCATCGTTGAAGCGTTAGCGTTAGCGTGGGCTGATATCCCTGTAGAGGAATTGTCGTAGAGACCAACAACCTGCCGATACGCAGCGCACCTCAAGTTATATCTAAACCAGACAGAAGTGCTAAAATGGACGGAATATAGCGAAGTAAACCGATATAGATTATTACTACCTTGGAATACTCGGTCTGCATAGTAACCCTTATACCTTATTCTTCTGGACTGTCTCCGAATGACTGACCATTTACTTCCCCGACATGGGGTCCGATTTGTGTGCCGCTGTCAACAACTTCCTAATCACTTGTTTGGCAATGAGCTCACCTTTAATACCAATATTGTGACACGGCTAAAATGCCAAGTAACAACGCCTGCCAGTCTCCCGGCAAGGCATACAGTTCGAAAGCAACGACCATTAGTCGGCGAGGATCACGGGACCTGCAAAGGAGCCTCTATCGGAGAGGGGTAGGCCAAGGCACGGACCCCAAGGCATGTCTATAAATAAAGGGCAAAAGGCGAAGTTACATCGAAGGATGGATTAGGAAGGCCAAGGACCCTGTAGACCCAAGAGAATTATTAGTTGAATACTGTTCCAAGCCCTTACGTAAGCCCTTGTCACATTTACTCCAGTAATATCGGTATAGAGAAGTGCCCAATGCCCTCGTTGATCTTAGAAAGTAGTTGGATTGGATTAGTCCGTCTTGAGACGCTTGTAAGCTACTTTTAGGGTGGGGGGGAAGGGGGGTATAAATGCGGAGGTATAGGTGTCCTCCCTAATGGTATAAAGCTACCGCATTATCCATGCAAATTCGTATCGTCCAGTCAGGGGTCAAATCCGGGGATCATAGGGGCGAAGTTAGGCCCGAGCTTTTTTTTTTTTACGCACTGCCCCCCGGATTTTAACCCCTGACTGAACGATATGAATTTGCACGGATAATGCGGTATTTTATCTGTAATATGATCCCGGCTAGATTTGCATGTATAAGAGGTATGGAATTTTCAAGGGTCAGAAATAGGGGCACCAAGCACTTAGCCACCTACACATACTCCCATAGCTTTTACGTAGCTACTCGTAAAATCGTTTATTATTCTTGTCAAATTTTCGTTTTATTACCTCAGACCAAGTCGTTTCCCAATTGTTTAAGCGATTTATCTTATTTTTGGAAGCGTATTGCCCAGCCTACCTATAGAGCGCGAAGCAGTCGCCCGGGCGAATCCAGTATATATAAGAGTCTGTACAAGGCTTGGGCTCTAAACCTTCGACTAACTTGCCCCATACGACCCATATGGTATACTGAGAGTGAATACGTGAGCGAATCTAGGTCCGTGCGTCGGTAACTAGATGCGAGGTTGTTCGGACATTAGTCTGCAGATCTCCCCCTTGGATGTTTCCAAGCCCTTGTCGCTAAGCCCTTACTACACTATACGATACGATACCCCTGCACGACGGCTTCGTCATAATCTTCCGAGCTAACTGATTGGGAAAACGCTCTTCTGTAGGCGATTGAGGTTGATGTTTCCCAACTGATATTCATATACATGATCGCTTTGTAACTTAAGTTGTCACGCTTGGAGTAATAAAAAAGAATATTGAATTAGCAGCAAACTCTAGGCGTCATCTGAAATCAAGAGCATCCTACTTGAAAAAAATGGCGAGCTAAGAATGCTGCTGCAAAGCCGGGTGGGTCTAAGTGCCGTACCTGGTTGCCGACTAACGTCACCATTTTCTTGGCTGCGGCTCAGAATTAAGTGATGGGTTAGCAGGGAAGTCCCAAAGGCAAAGTTCGTGTAGTAGTACATCATGATATTGAATCTCGAAATGCAGATTTGGGGCTGATGTTACACTACAGACTATTGAGCGGTCACGATTGGAGTAGGCGGACACGTCAGCGTGTGTACGCGTTCATGCAACATCTTCAATTATAATGGTCAATTATAATGGTAAACCAACTCTTATTACTTACCTAACCACCTTGCATATTTTAGTGACCTTTACAAAGAAAATGAAAGATAAACACCAACTGAATATCGTGTCTTGTTGAGTTTCTGTCAACGTCTATTACACGGCCTAGCATAAAGAACAGTGTTTTGCAGATCACTAGATGATATGGGATTAGAAATACATATACCTCGAACCTCATAGATTACATTTTTAGTAGGTGTTGAAATCTCTTATATTGGTGTCTATTCGATCCACTGGCCAACTCCGAAAAGGAAACTCGTCGTACACCATGTCGTTTCCCAGACCTACAGCTAACCCCTACAACCTCTAACCTCTAAACAGCCCTGGAAATCTTCAATACTGCTGCAGGTCTTGGGAACACTATTGGGCTATTGCAGAGAAATTGCAAGTCGAGAGAAGTAGACTAGGAGTTCATCAAAAAGGGATGTTAGTCAGCTGACTAAATGTCTTACCAACACCTTCATAGTTACACTACATCGTAAATATTGTGCACCTTTCTACTAAATAGAAATGTTGTATTAACATGAACTATTTAGCGACACCGAGTCGGTCCTCTACCCCCGACTTTGCCAAGAGGGGAATTGATAGCTGCAGCTCTTCCGAGAGCCAGATACGACAAAACCAATATGCACCAATTACTCCTTACGTCTGTGCCCTTCGATTTGAGTTGCTGTCACGATATCCTGAACCGCACTGCTCTATCTATCGTCCTGTTGTGCTACAGCTATTGTTTACCTTCCTAATCTAGGCTGACATGGAGCAGACGGTTTCCGCTGTAGCTGTGATGGAACATGAGTTATCAAGACGCGGCGGTGAAGACGGCTATCTATAAAAGCGTCGGAATCTGCCTGCCCAAAGTCATCTTGAGTAACTAGAATTGGGTTTTATTACAATAGCAACAAATCCACCAAAATTTCCGAACTTTTCCCTCACAATGCGCTCTGTAGCAGCTGTCACAGCACTGGTGCTGTCCTTTAATGGGAATTGCATTTCTGCCTCTCTCTTGTCAAGAGAGGCCTGTATAGTTAAGTCGCAACGCAAGGCTTGGTCAGCAAAATTCCAACCGTTAAATTAGGGCTTGGCTCATTTATTTCTTTTAGGGAGGGCTTGACCGACGCTGAGAAGAAAGCGTATATCAACGCCGATTTGTGCTTGGTAAGTATCCTCGGAGCCATTTTCTTCTTATTTTGGCAACTTTCAAAGCACGAGGTTTCTTTTTAGGACCAATATAGTGTTACGAAGCTTCTAAGGTTTCAAAAGTTATGCTAAAAATGGCCATAACTGACTGCAAGTATTGCAGATGAAAGCGCCTCCTATTGCGGGGATCCCTGGTGCACAAAACATCTGGGACGAGCTGCAATATACGCATGCTGCTCAGGCTGACTACATCCACAATGTTGTAAGTTAACCGCCCACAAACGATAGAAAGTGGCTCAAAGGGTAATTATAGGGTGCCTTCCTCCCCTTCCATCGGTACTACGTCACCCTCCACGAAACTCTCCTCAACACCGTATGTGGATATACGGGACCACTCCCTTACTGGAACGAACCGCTCAACGTAGGAGCTCTCGACGAGGCCGCCATTTTCGACCCTGTGATCGGTTTCGGTGGTGACGGAAGTGGTTCTAGCCGCTGCATTACGGACGGGCCCTTTGTGAACACGACGCTCCGTGTTCAGGAGGATTTGTCGACTAGCGAATACTGCATCTCTCGCGGGCTGAACGATCGATCGTTCAACAGTGCCGTGCAGACTAACGTTGACAGATGCCTCACGATGGCCAACTTTGTTGATGCGTGGAATTGTATTGAGGCCAGTCCTCACTCCGCTGGCCACGGTGGAGTGAATGGCGTGGTGCGTTTCCTTTGATCCCGACATGTTAGCCATATTTCTAATTTGGTATCTACTTTTAGATGGTTAACGTTAAACTATCCCCGGGGGACCCTATTTTCTGGCTACATCATGGTTATATTGACAAGCTCTGGTGGGATTGGGAAGCACTGAAGCTCCCTGCCCGTCTTACTGAAGGTGTGTATTGATATATCTCCTATCGAGTTACGCGCCATTGTCTCTTTTACATAAGCTAACTTTCCTCGCAGTAAGTATTGAGGTCTTAGGCCCCTAGTTCCTCGTGTTGGAAGAACGTTGGACTTAGTGATTCAACACCCTACCATTATATGCTAACTTATCACAAGATTGGAGGAAATAATACTGCTCGTGGGAAGAACGATCCGGCCTACGTCAACTATTTTGACGATGATGGGAGTATTACTACTCTAAACCACGTCCTCTCGTCTCATGGCCTAGTGCCTAATGCTACAGTCGGGGAGGTGATGGACATTGGTGGGGATTATGTTTGCGCCGAGTTCGTGTAGAAATTATGAACGTGCTGTCACTTACTGCGACTGCAGGAGATTTGGAGGTCTGCATGGGAGAATGTTAATGGTCGAGGATAAGTAGTGATGTAGGTCGACGATATGAGGATGTCGATATCGGATTTGTCCATTCTGTCCATTTAGGGTACCAGAATGCTGAGATGGAAATTCATGAATTCATCTGACATTAGCTGTTTCTACGCGCACTCCTCCTTGTGATAGAGCTGGAACTAGACGAGATGGCAAGTCTCGCGCTGCTCGTGGAGGCAACGCAACTTGTCTCTGATGGTTTTGGATAATATCTCCTCGAAATATTAAAAGACATCGGCAATACTTCAAGTATACTTTTTTCCGTTAGAGGTGGAGGTGTTTTTTTCTCAGTATTTACCAGTAGAAAACGAATAATCTAACCGTAAAAGGCGTTAAAGCCAAGATCTGTTTACGGTGGGGCTACGTTCCGTTTCGCTACGCCGCATTTGAACCTTACCTAGGTGGTTGACTAAGTAAGTAATCAATCCCACTATCACCACCAGTCGCGTCGAATATGGTTCGATGGCGCAACGAGATATCCATCTAACCGTGGAGATTATAATATTTTTTCTCATCTCAAAGGCATATAAGTGACTGAGAGTGAAATTGACGACGTACGCAATCGAACGAAATACTACTGTAAGTATGCCCAATAGGACTTTTAATGAACCAAAGGCTGCGGCGTTAAGTAGGATTCCTATCCATGGTGCAGATACACATCAAATTAGGCATCAGCTTGTGTCTCCCTATAAGGACACACAATAGACTCAGCCAGCGTGTTCACTGTCTATGTTTCTAGGATCCAACATAATTCATTTGGTCGTACCTATCCTATGATTAAGTCTTGAGTAGGTGCTGGGTTCCGCATCGAACTTACTGCGACCGGACCTCCGAGATTACTCTCCGAGCCGACATCGAATCCGCCTAATTATATATGCAAGGCTGTGAAAAGACTGAGAAAGACATGTTTACCTGCTGTATTTAGTACATGCGAAACGTCAATTGAAACTATTGCTACTACCTTAGACTGGATCATCCGTCGCTCACCGCCGCCATGTCGGAACCAGTGGATTCCCCCAACCCAGCGGCACCCATGCCCACGACCACGACTGCGAAGAAAGGATCACTCATGAAAAGCGTGCTCTCTGAGCTTGGCCTCGTGTCCCTATGGAACTCGCCCCGCGATATAAAGCTACTCTGTGGACAGCGATTCGTGCGGATGCTCGGATACGGTGTATCGACACTGATCCTGGTCGCCTACCTCGACGCCTTGGGTAACCGTAAGACGGAGATCGGGCTCTTCATGACGCTCACTCTCGTAGGGGATATCTGCATCAGCTTCTTCTTAACCCTGTTCGCCGACGCATTGGGACGCAAAGCCACGCTCGCTGTTGGGGCTCTACTTATGACCGGTAGCGGTGTCGTCTTCGCCTGGTCCGGTACCTATTGGATCTTACTCGTTGCGGCCATCGTGGGTGTTATCAGCCCTAAGTGAGTCTGTGTCTTTTCATACCCCAAGCGCAAGCTCGCATCACTTCCGACAACGGAATACGAAAGGCGGTTTCTAATTACCGATGTATAGTGGCAACGAAATCGGTCCCTTCCGCGCCATTGAAGAAAGTATCGTCGCACAACTTACCGCGTCTGAGAATAGAAGCGATATATATGCCTGGTACAGCTTATTCGGACTAGCAGGCGCAGCATTCGGGTTTATGATATGCGGTTGGGTCTTGCAGTTCTTCACCGACGTTCTCGATTGGGATCTGTTATATTCGTACCGCCTTATTTACGTCATCTACGCTGCGATCGGTCTTCTCAAGCTATTCTTAACTCTCTCATTATCTCACTCTGTCGAGGCTGAAAGGAAACAACAGCAAAACAGGCAGACCCCAGGTCGGAGGGATGAAACGACACCTCTCTTAACCGAAGAGGGCTCAGATAACGAACAGGGAGAACCTACGGAGATGAAACACAAAAGGGGCTTGCGAGCACTTCTACCAGATATTAGCAAAGATAGTATATCCGTCGTCACTATCCTCTGCTTCCTCTTCGGCCTCGATGCCTTCGGGACAGGGGTAAATCCACTGTAAGGAGACGATCCGATGCCCCCCATTCTCGAGCAGTGCCTGCTGACTCCCCTAGTTCCTGGATCACCTACTATTTCCAATGGCGGTTCGATGTCGAAAAGGGCAAATTGGGCAGTATATTCTTCGTAACACAGATTTTAGCTGCCATGTCAATGATCGTAGCCTCATCCATTGCCAAACGCCTAGGAAACGTCAATGTGAGTTGTTCCTATCCCAACCCACCCTATCAAGTCTCACCAGATTCTTACCACATCTAAATGCAAACACTACTAACATCTGCAGACGATGGTCTTAACGCACCTCCCCTCCCAAGTTTTCCGCGCCTTAATAGGAGTGTCGGACAATGTGCATATCGCGCTCCTGTTCTGCATACTCAATGCGTCAACGGCATCAATGGACACCGCGCCACGGTCCGCTTTCCTTGCAACCATCATCCTGCCCGAGGAGAGAACGGCAGTTATGGGAACGCTAAACGTTGTGAAAACCACGGCATCGAGCCTCGGCCCACTCATCACTGGCCTACTCGTCGACCACAACCTGTACTGGGTGTCGTTTGTGGCATCTGGCTCTCTAAAAGCCCTTTATGATGTCGGCATTTTGATATTTTTCAGACATAAGGAAAAGCAGCGGGAGAGGGAGCAAAGGGGCGAAGTTCCGATACAGGAGGAACAGAGAGGCGACGACGCATGAAAGTTGTTTGAACGAGGTATCTTGAGTTTATATGAAACGATGCTTGCGTTGAGAAGCACCTTTGGATCCTTGATCCGAATCCGATATAGATATGTCGTCTACTCTTGGGATTCTTTAGATAGCTATCATTCCAGCGAATCGAAGGGCGGTCTAGACTAATTCTTGCCGGCACGTAGCGTCCAATAACGCTACAGCCGTACCAGACTCACATTCAGAATGCCCTCGGCCGTCCATAAGTCGTCAATCACCTCCTTCGTGACATCCCCGCCTATACCCAGAATCATGAGAGCCTCATCTCCATTCTTCTTGCCTTTCCCTCCGGATGAAGGTGCCTGTGTAGGCTGCGCATCATCTTTCGCGCCAGAAGAAGGGGCTCCAGGGTGTCCGGCCTCGAGCGTCTTCGCCTCATCCTGACCTCCTTTCGGCCTTTTCGGGTCCAGGCTCGCGACTTGCATAAACCGGATATTAATACCATGCCGGCCAAGCACAGAGCCGACTCCGCCGATTTTCCCCGGCTCGTCGTGGTTGTGTAGGATAAGCAGCGTTCCCTCTGGCGAGAAACTGGCCTTGAAGCGATCCAGTCGTGAGATATAGGCGGTGTTTCCCGAGACGTAGCCCTCGATGACCTGACTCCCAGCGTCTCCGCCGTCCTTGTTCTCACGGCCCTGCTGTTGGTCCTCGGCTGCTCCCTCCGGTACTGCCAACGCCCTCAGTGTCACGGAACTAGCGTACACCTCATTCCCACTTGCAATCCCGCTGTGTGCGTGTGTCTCGCGGATGACAATGCCTTTCTCGCGCGCGACGGCCGTCGCGTTCACTATGTTAACATGTCTACCCCCAGTGTCGGAGACTGACGACACCAGCCCCCTGACGAGAGCTGCTAGCAACGGCCGCGAGCTTGATACGCCAGCTAGGTCGCCGTGGTAGACAAGCTCGAAATGTCTGCTTCCGATGCCGGCAGAAGCGAAGTGCTGCGTGTAAAGCCCGCCCATGCGTTCAATAAGCTTTGTATATGGTTTTAAGGCGCGATATTCCTCTGGGAGAATGAGAGGCGCATTGACAGCCGAGGTCGGTAGCTCACCACGCAGCACTGCCGCGACTTGCGTGCAAACATCGACGGCGACATTTTCCTGCGCTTCCACCGTACTAGCACCAAGATGGGGTGTCGCGACGACTTTCTCGTGCCGGATTAACTCCCATGCAGGGGTATTCTGGTCTGGAGGCTCTTTAGTAAAGACGTCTAGTCCTGCTCCTGCAATAACGCCATTGTTGAGGGCGTCGAGGAGCGCTGCCTCGTTATAGACGCCGCCGCGTGCAACGTTTAGCACGCGTGCTGTCGGCTTCATGAGCGAGAACTCAGCAGCCCCAATTAGGTCGAGCGTTGATGCAAGAAGAGGCGTATGAATCGTCAGAAAGTCGACTTCCGGGAGCATATCCACCAAGCGCGGGACCAGACGTTCGACACCCGTTTGCCGCACAAGATCGGGATTTGCATAGGGATCAAAGGCGATGACTTTCATACCGAGACCGATACACACTGTAGTGCCAGCGTCAGTAGTACTTTGTCTAGAATTCTCCGAGAGAACAGTCGACAAAGCCCAGGGATGCCTCTCCGTGTTTCAATCCTTTAAATCGCATGTAGTTCTACTATCACCATGCTGATAGCTATTCGAAAGGGATAAAGACGAAGATATGCGGAACTTACTTCTCGCAACCTTCATCCCAACCTTCCCCAAGCCCACAATCCCCAAGGTCTTGCGGCCAACCTCGATACCCACCAGTTTACCCCTTTCCCAACGTCCTTCCTTAGTAGTACGATCTGCACGCCCAACGTTTCTCGCCGTAGCCAGTAGCAGTGCGACGGTGTGCTCCGCGGCCGCAAGGATGTTACCCGCCGGCGAATTAACGACGAGAATGCCGACCGCCGTCGCAGCTTCTACATCGATATTGTCTACGCCGACGCCGGCTCGAGCCACAACGCGCAGACAGGATCCAGCGCGAAGGACCTCGGCAGTCACTTTTGTCTCGGAGCGAACTATAAGCGCGTCGACGTCTGGGATCAGCGCGAGCAGTTCTTGCGGGGACACGCCTTGTGGACGTGAGTCTACCTCGTACTCCCCAGATAGCAACCCATCGGTAGATACCTTCTCAGGCACCAGGATACGAGGCTTGTAAGAGGTGTCTGCCGTCATTTTGTCTCCCCTGGTGCAATAAAGCTGTAAGGAGATAATTTAATGAGTTGGTGTAGCCAACAGGCAGGCAATGAATAGAATCACCGCGAGAGCGTGGGATCTAGGAGGATGCGAGAAAGAGGTATGTAAGGCAGTGCTACACAAGCTCGCGGGTCTACAGTGTCGGTACGAGGTGCTCTAGACCTTACCAGATATCGACCCCGGAGTAACGTAGCTCAAGAGAGCACAAGGGTCGGGGTAGATAATAGGGTCAACAAAGAGTTGAAAAAATCGGAAGGGAAGAGCTAATGTCCGTCACAGTACGTGCATATATATATAGACGATCTCTAGGGAGGTACACAACAATAACGGGCTCCTCAGCGAATGACAGGAGGAGAATGACGTTCCAAAATGACAAACTGTATCTCCTCTCTTCTTCCCACCACCTATGGTGAGCCCTTGTGAGTTCAAGGACACGACTCCGCAGTATTATACATAAATATACGTACTCCTTAGCTAGTTATACAGGTGGCAAATGTTTCAGCAGCTGAAACAAAAACAGCCCGATCAGACAGGCTACAGCCGATGAGAAGATTTTCCAAGGCACGAGTAATGACAATGATAGACTACAACAGCGTATCACCTTGAAGCGGAGTACGGGACGCAATGCAAAGCCACCTCGGGTTTATTGCCCACATCCAGTTCATCCCGCTTGCAGTAGACAGATGCAAGTGAGCGTGTGTGGTCTGAAGCGATCCATAAGAAGGGTTAATCATCATCAGTCAAGGCACGCCAAAAAGGCGTTGAAGTCGGGTCTCTGCTCACGCAAGAAGCCCCTCCTAATGTATGGTACTACCTAGGTAATATGTAACCAATCGCTTAGGGCAAAGCATCGGATATTATGGGAACTACTTTCAGACTTGCATATTTGTGCTTGACGTCCCGATACTTGAATTTCATTGTCCGGGATCTAGGCCCGTGAGCAGCCCCTCACCCACCCCCACGAGTTTTAGGTACTGATGCAGAACTCGACCAGTCAGCTACATCCATGATATGTATGTACCACATTTTACCCCGCGAGCTTGCAGCTTCTCCGTTCCCAGGGGAGGTTAGTTGAGAAGGTAGACTGAGTCGACACCCCAACTTTAGTCGAAGTACGCCAGCCTCCAGTACCCCAGACATTCGACTGACTCCTGTAGATGAGTCGCACAGGTTTCGGGATAGAATTTATCTATATATCTTAACGTTAGTGACGAGTCTTCACTTAGACCACAATATGGTCTTCCTGGCCTATGACGATATCATACCTAGTATTATGGGCATAGATATCTGCAGTTCCCCGGAATTTTCGGTCCCCGAGACAAGGCACCCCTTGATCCCATCCATGAAGCGCGATCGGAGCGAGCCGCGATGATCGGAGACGGGAGCGAAGGTTCCTCAAGACAAGGTCAGACGGGCAACTCGTTGCGCGTTCGGCTACATAACCAAGAAGACCCCGGACAGCCGACGGAAGAATTATTGTGCAGCGTGCCTGTTGGCAAAACCATACTAAGTTCAGACTTCCGGATAAGCAGTAATATGCAAGTGCTCATCCGGTCTCCTGTCTGTCAGTGGATCCCCGGATCGACGCCCACATTAGTAGGCACCTTGGTGTCGTGGGAGCTTCTCTTCGCGGCCAGTGTCAGAACGTCCCTCTATTCTAGCATGAGACGGGAGGTATGCCTTGAGCAGCTCGTGTTGCACGGACGGTTCTGAAATACCTTTGTGGGCTAGACTAGCCTATGTACAAAGAGGTTCTTTGTTCCACGGTGTCATGACACACCTAACCGTCTTTACCTTGTTGGCATCGACACAGAGAACATCACAAATTCCATCGCAGAGACGTTTTAAAACGACGGTTAGAGATTCTCCCACATTAATGAAAATACCTAGCGAGGTAGGTTAGGTATTATGATGTTACATCTCAAGCCCCACGCTTGAGCAAACGAGAAGCGACATGTGAATACCTTAGGTAGATGTAGGCTAGAGGGCCATCAAGGTGTTTCCACACAACAATAAAGTTAATGCCTACTGCGCCTATAGGTAGCCAACGGGATTTTGACATTACACAATATTTTTCTTGCGAGCACCAATTTTTTACACCTTATACAGAACAAAGCATTAGAAGTTCTCCTTGCCAGCAAATCGCTCGTTCTGCACAATCTCCACCCAGTATCCATCAGGGTCTAGCAGGAAAGCGACGTTCTTCATGCGACCGTCCGTGAGCCTCTTCTTCCAGTTCGTGTTCAGGCCCTCGAACCGCGCGCACGCGGCATCGATGTTATCGACGGAGACGCCTGTGAGATTCCATTAGTCCCTTTCGCACATTGCGATTATCGCTTCCGCCTCCTAGATTAAAACCCCCTCAAACAGAAAACACTAGATACGTGATGACCGAAAAAA
>NQIM01000252.1:0-59349 GCA_003426235.1 Xylaria polymorpha
AAGACTCTAACCAAAACATTAAAACNAAAAAAATCCCATTAAAAATGGAAAAGTTCTAGAGAAAGGTATCCAATTAAACTTTATAATAAATATTTCTATTATATTTACTAAATAACTAATATTTAAATTCTTAGTGGATATTGAATGAATAAATCATTGAAAAAGATCTTTTTTGAATTTATTTATATCCTCACTAAAAGAGTTTATATAAATATTATAGAATATATTTTTAAAAAAACAAAATTTTATTACTACAATTTTTCATTGTAATTTTTAAAATATAAATTTTTACTCCTAATGGACCGACTAAACCTAAAAAAAAAGAAATAATCTCAATAGTTTAAGCAATCTTTAATAACCGTGAATTCCAAAAAATTTAAAGACAAACAACAACATAAAAGAGTCTTTTTTCTTAGAGATTTCTCAATAAGCTGGACTATATCTTAATCCTACGGGTTTTACCTAACTTTCTAGTATAGTTAGCCCAATAGGACGACCACGTGTTAAGGTATAAAATTTTGATACCTTCCTAATAAATCAATTAACTAGAAAATATATTTATTAAAGTCTCTGAGGAGCCTACTCATAACCTCGCTGGTTATTTTGGTTTCCTGCGGATTGTCCATTTCGAAGAAAAAATCTTAACATCTAAATCTTCACATCTCTCGTGATTTTACCATACCTTGAGTCATTAGTCAAGCCAGATATAAGTTTCCTATATATCTTTGGTTACAAGAGCTTTAGGAGTTTCCCGCATATAGTGGTCTTTTTATTAATTTGTAATAAATTCAAATTAATAAATAATTTACAATTACTTATAAACTAGGCACTCATTTATTATTTAAATAATATAAATGACAGGTATAGCTACTACTATAGGGATCTTTTTATTCTTTAATGGAGTTGTTGTTTGTCTTTAATTTTTGGATGTAGGTTTAATAAGATCTATTCTTAAAAATATATAAACAATAAGACGATAAAAAAGGATAGAATTAAAAAAAGACAGAAGCAAAAAAAAAAAAAAAGAAATAATAGAAAAAAAAGCTTGTCCAGATCGGTGGTTACATCCGCCATTCATTCTTCATTTCGCTAAAAAAAAAAAGACCGCATAAAAATGTAGGAACATAACGGGAAGTAAGATGAAGTTATAGAATTGTCAGGCATATGCCGGCAAGTTGCAGATGCTCGTTGCAAGGTCATTGCCTAATTTGTATACCTAGGTGGTTTCCTCGACCTTTTAGGCCAATTCCACAAAACCTATCACAACCTCCCTGGCTGATACTAAATGTACCGTATGTATATGCAGTACTAAGCTTGGATCGTGTTGATCGGCTGGGTTTCGGTGAGAAGGCCGATAAGACGGCTGAAAAGGAACACAATGATAATGGTTACTGTATATAATAGGTAACTCAGCGCATCTGTGCAACGTGCTGCAATGCAATGTGAGATTCCAGAAGAACAACATGTCACGTTGCACAGACCTAACCATCATCTGTACGTCATTAACACCTGTAATGCTAGCAGGATCTTGCTCCCGGGACTGGGACTGGAACCGAGATGTTTTTCGCTTAATGGTTGCATATTCCCATTGCCATGGTTTATTAGTGTAGGTCTGCATCTTCTCGGTGCTTCCCTTGCCTCGGCCTGGAGTGAGTAAGTAAGTAAGACCTGCAGATGTAGGCCGCCACTGGCATATACAGTAGTCGTGCCGATTCCTTGTTTATCCCGGTAACTGGCAGACTTATTGGATTCGGCGTACTTAGCGTGGGTCAGCTCGTTCTGGGGAAACTGCCTAGTAGGTACCGTTCGTCGTCGGCTCTTAGCATACCAGTAGTTCATCGGCACTATGGCGCCTCATCAGCCACCTTCGGGCTTGTCGACGACGGTATTCCATGGGAGAGCTTTAGCTGTACAATTAATTGTTTCAGACATAACAAGTCAGGCACACGGAACGACTCATACCGGATCTATCGGCACTAATAATAGGGTATAGTGTAGTGTAGTGCCAGACAAAAGAATCTTGGAAGCGAGCTGCGGGCTTAAGGAGCAAGACACAGGTACGCTACTCTACAGTATTGATGTAGGATGGCCGTTAGCGTAGCACTCGACGCCACGTCAGGGTGTAGGGTTGACGGGTGCCGGACTTGATTTGACCGAGTAGACAGGCAAATCTAAGCGCATGCAGGTGATGTTGCCAGCACAGTTGGGCGCGACGACGACGTTCGACGCTAGCGGCATGTCGTGGGAAATGCGGGAAATGGAGGCCGAGGGCCAGAAGCCGCGTCCAGCCAGCCCAGCATGTCAGCATGTCAGATGGATCTCATACGCTAGCGCCAGCGAACCGGAAGCAGAGGCTTGGCCTGGGCTGGACCGCCACTGCTGCGTTACTGCTGACCCGGTACTCCTTCCGCCCACTCCCGCGCGTCTACCCCAGACCTTGCTTCCATCATCTTGGCAAGCCCAAGCAAACACAATACCAATCGCATCGAGTTAGGTACACTAGGCATCACGTCGTTCGATTTGTCGGCTGCGTGCATGTAAAATTGCTGCGAGCCGTACAAATCTCGGCCTAGCCCACCAGCTTAGAATTTTCCCTTTCACGTCAGAGAAACGGACAAAACAAAGCTAATTAAGTACCTAGCCAGCAGCAGCTCGTTCGGCACGGCACGTCTACCTAGTAGGTAGCCTAACGGGTAGTATCAAGTGTTGATCGTGTGCTTCCCTACAGTAGGTACCTAAGGTAGGTGGTGGTGTAAATCCCAGCCCCGTGCTAACTCAGCCGCACTTATGAGCGACTAAAAAAACCCTCGACTTCCCCATACGGGCTAATTAACTAGCCAGCCTCGGGACACTCTCATCGCAAAGTGTGAATTCGTAACCCATGAGTGAGTCTAGGTACCGTGAGGTCTCGCTTGCTTGGCCCACTGACTACACAATTCACGGCTTCTAGGCTTTCTGGCCTTCGAGCTAGGCGTTGCAAGGGGCGAGAGTAGCTTGTCCAGACTTTGCAGAACTAGATAGCGTACTAGGTATCTCCAAACGGCATGTATGTCCAGTGGATAACACATGCTGCCTAGCCTATGCGGCTAGGTAGGTATGCGTAATCATCCCATCGTCTATCTTCGCCAGACCAAGGGAGAAGACCTGTACAGCAGCGTCGTTCGACGTCATTGTGTGGACTCATGTGCCCTTCTCTCACGCTCGCCTACAACTCGTGCGATGAAAGAGCCTGTTTAGGTGCATTAATTGCATTAACTATTACAGATTCATTCATCCGGCTCCGTGGTATACCTGCCTCGGTTACCTAAGTCTTGACTCTGGTGGTGCCTTGGCCAAAGAACTGCTCGGGTCGCCGATCCTTTCCTATTCTGGACTTCTCAAAGGCTATGTTCCTGGCATCAATCCATGGATCAAAACTGGGATCGTGCATCTGCTAGCGATAAGTTATAGAGATTTATTCTCGACAGAGGTAACTCCATCGACGATCAATTTCTTGTTTGGGACAGTCATTGATACCGGTAGAACTGCTTAAGAAAAAAAGAAGCGAGGTCGAAAGAATATTCCCACCCCCCGTCAATACATCGTACAGATCTTGTGACTTCAACACGCAACAATGATATCAACTTCGCCAATTCGTCATAAAACCATGGAATCATGTATAAGCTTAGAGCCATAATATTATTATTAACAATCTGTTTTTCTAGTTATTGTTTCGCACCTGAGCAGTTTATTCGGGTGTAATCAAGAAAGCATCGAGGTTGTTTTGGGGGTGATGGAGGGGGAGGGGTGTGAAATTTTCTTTTGACCCGGCCTTTGGGAAGAGCTGACCACACGCCGGTACCCCCGTCTCCTTAGTAGTTACGATACTATCCGATCCTAATATCACAGAAATCGAATCCACCTGCACGGTAGGAAATGAGGTATCGTGGGCTAGCGGTCACTCATTGGACGATGGTACATGGGCTCCTCGATGGCGACACTTGTGATGGTGGTCCTCGAGGTGGAAAGTAACCCTCCGTCCCTAAATATAAATATCTGATGTTCGACCGCTCACTATCAATAGCTTCACCTCATCATCCAGGCAGATTCACCGGTCCTTCTAGCTTCTAGTTCCTAGCTCATAACTTCTGTATCTTTGCACACTCTCTTAGCTAAAGAAACCACAGAGTCACAATCTTTCTGAGCAGCAGCCAAAATGCAGTTCTCCGTGTTCCTTACTACCGTTCTTGCTACCGCCGTCGCGGCTGGTCCCATTGACTTGCTCAACCTTGATGCACTAAACTGGTATCCAACTACCACGACTACTGCTCATTATCCTACTACCACCACCACCAAGCATACGACGACTACCACTGCTCCTGGTGGCGGCTACCCAACGTCTTCCACCACTAAGTACCCTACCACTACCACGACCAAGAAGTCTACTACCACCACCACGACCAAGAAGTCTACTACTACCACGACCAAGAAGCCTACTACTACTACTACCACGACGAAGCCTACAACAACTACTACTAAGCCGACTACCACCACTACGACTACTAAGCCTACCACAACTACTACTACCACCACTAAGCCTACCACCACCACCACTACTACTACTAAGCCTACCACCACCACCACCACTACTACTAAGCCTACTACCACCACTACTACCACTACCACCAAGCCTACTACCACGACTACTACTACCACCAAGCCTACTACCACTACTACTACCACTACTAAGCCTACCACGACTACTACTACTACCACCACGTCGTCGACTACTACCACTTCTCCCGCAGGCACACCCTACCCCTACTGGAGGCAATGGCGGCTACGATGCCTGCCCTTCGGGACTCTACAGCGTCGAGCAGTGCTGCGCCACCGATATCCTCGGAGTTGCTGACCTAGACTGCGGGAGCCGTAAGTTATCCACGTCCCTTCCTCGTCTTCTGGCGCGATAGCAAGTATATCATATATCTAACATATCTCGTCCCACAGCCGCCGCTGTTCCCAGCAGCCCCGACAGCTTCCGCGCCATCTGCGCCGCCGGTGGCAAGCGCGCCCGCTGCTGCGTCCTCCCCGTCGCCGGCCAGGCTGTTCTCTGCATCACTCCCGTCGGCGTCTAAGCGACGGGGGCGACGGTTTATCCTGCCTATTACTAACCTAGCTGCTAGAATATAGATGGCAGGAAGGACTTACACTCGTTTCAAGTAGACATATAATATCTTTGCTGGCTAACTTGGCCGCATCGATCGGTTGATCACTAGCGGGGGAAAGGTTTCTTCATTGTCCAGATAGAACTGGTGTTTATAATGTGCCGACGAAACTAATGTTTACGCTCGGTTACTTCATTTGTTGGTATTTTCAAGCTTATAAGCCTATTAATAATTATACGCATACGAGATAATTATATATAATGTCTTTTTAAAAACCCAAAATATCTTATTTCCCAACGTCAAATTGTTTTTTTTCTTCTTCTTCTTCTTCTTCATAGGAAACTCAATTCTAATTGTTTTTACTATACTATTCAGCTGTGAAACTATAACGATGAACTCTCATTCTGCTTGAATGAGCTAATTACAACTACCTAATCACTGCTACTTACATGAATCACAATTGTCAGGAGTCTCATGTATAAGGGGGGGAGATAAGAATAGAATTTTGGTCCGAAGTTGAGCAGAGCGCCCGAAGGCTTGCTCGTCTGATATCCTGGTGGGGGTGGTGCAGTGGTGTAATCCACAGTAGAAGGCCGTCTATCGGAAAAGGATGTTCGATCCATGCTCGAATTGCTCATGGAACGGGCCCGGTATCCCTCAGGCGTCTGTGTGCCACGACGTTTCGCATACTCCTCCTCAGCATTGTTATTATTATACTCATCGCCACCAGCAGGCTTCGCGTTGGTATCACGACGTCTCATACGGACATCACGTCTTATCCGTACCCGACAACCCTGTTCGGCGACTGTACGACTAAGAGTAGTACTTTCAGTAAGGCCTGGAAATTTCTTGGCACTAAATACTGTGAAATCGGCTGATCTGAGATCCATTCGGTGGCAAGCATCGGTCGGAAGCTGCGCGCTGCCGGACTCAGGCTCGGGGGCGTCCCTGTCAAGATCCCCTTCATTCTTAATCAACTCGTAAAGGCTGAATACTAAACGATATCGTCCCTCATGGCGGACAGAGAGGTCAGGGAACAAGAAATAACCAGCAGGATCAGGCCGGTCGAGATAGCAGCAACCTGAGACGGGGAATCCCGTAAGGACGGGAGGCGACGTGGCTGCGGGTGTTTGCACCCTTCCGTGAGCCATCGGGCGGGCGTGTTCGAGCGAGGCATAACAAAAAAAAGTCGACGTTATAGTCAAACGTGATGTCCCTGGCCCCTTCAAAGGTCTCCCCTTCTGATACCCTCAAGATAACGACCGGTGGAGGATCAACAGGACGGCGATCGGCAGACGCTACAGTGCATGTTAGATTTATATACAACGTTAGCTCCAGGAGTGAACCACAAACATTTAGGTCCTGAGCCGCAGGCACGAGCACGCTCGGGCTGCTGGAGAACCTCAAGCTGGTACCATAACTGTCTTCCATCTTTCGTAACTCGACGTTCGCGAGTAAAGGGTTGCGATTTGCCCAGCCTTGATTCTGGGGCAGCCATCATACCGGCAAGATTAGAGTCAGGCTGTGATGATAGATCTACTGTTAGTTCTTGTTTCCATTTCCCAATACGGATAACATGACAATAGAGCATCGGCGACGCATTTTGCTACTATCAACCCAGGTCTCTACTGTAAAGACCGTCTGAATCATTGACCAGGTGATAGCTTACCTGTATGGACAGCATGATCGGCCTCTTTTAATAATTAAATGCCAAGTTCGCGATCGTATTGCAACTCGGCACCCTCCTGCTCCCAAACCGAACCCGCTTGTGCAGATGGTGAGAAGTGGCGTACTGTAGTCGGCGAGACGTAGAAAGTTCGATGTAGAGAAGTAATAGATTTATATACCGGTAGTGTGCGAGGGGCCAAATAGAACACGTAAGCGGACGGTGGCTGGCACAACCGTTGCGTTGGGTCGTAGTCGAAGTTTATTTTGAATTTGGGCAACCAAGGCGACGAGCTGACTCGTTCAGCGTGCCGCAGTTCGTAACTAGACAACCTTAACACACTCCCGGGTCGAGGCAAGACACATTGGGCAAAGGAAACTCGGAGCGAACGTCAAGGACTTCGAGGCGTCGGGAGCCATACAAAAGGAGAGTAAAACAGGGTTGGCGTTGGCGTTGGCGTTGGCGTTGGCGCGAGGAAAAAAGCCAGACAGCGACAAAGGCCTCAAACCATTTGCGAAGAGAAGTTAAGGGATGGGACGAGAAGAGGGTGAGGTATGTAGGTAGGTACAGAGTAGGAGGACAAGAGAACTACTGTAGGTAGTCGCACCAAAAGCGGGCTGGGACGCAGATGGACGGACGGGCCTGGTTGATTGGTATTCTTGGTTTCTGGAACAAGCAGCCCACGCTCGCTACATAGGTGCAGTGTACACTACTGTACCGTATATTCACTACCGGTACCTAGTAGGGGCGACTACTGGCCCATGCGGCTGCTGCTGCGCACTGATACTATGGGGTACTGTACCTCCTCTTTACTATACCACACTATACTGTACTCCATGTATGTAGTATACTACATATACGCTGCGAGTGGTAGGTATACTATGTACTGTACTGTAGGTAGGTAGGTGTGCAGGGGGTGGAAGGGCTGGGGTCTGAACTGACCAGAAGGCTCGGTAGGTAAAATGGAATAATTACCGCACCTCGCTTATGACTTACTATCCAACAAAGTTATCACCATAATACCATTGCAAAGGCAGACCCAAAATGAGCATATAGACTTTGTTTTAACATGAAGTAAAGCTTTTCCTCCCTGAAGTATTGTGAGAGAAATCAAGATGATCCATATCTACCTACCTACTTATTGTAGGAAGCATCCCAGGCAAAACCAACTACTGTAACTGTTAGACCCATCCATCCCTTCACGGTACCGGCAAGTACCTTTTCCTTTGATTTCCCCAGCAAACCCAGTTGGATGTTCTCGGGGCAAAAGGTGGATGCAAACCGTGCGAGAAGAATATACTGTAGAAAAACGGAGCCCCGGGAGCCTGTCAACCCCCCTGCACATACGTACTGTAGTAGTGTACACTAGGTACCCAGTACGCAAGGGTGGCATGAGATAAGCTTGATCAGATGGATAGCCCAATCAGGCGGGACACTTCAGCGGGTCTTGCGACACCCATTCTCGTGGGTGCATCCAAATGTCTATCAATGATTCGGTCCTGTTTGTCTGGAATCGTCAGTCCTTGTCGCTTTCGCCACATCTTGTTGGCCGGTCCACTTCCTTGCATGCACACACACACACACACTGGATACTACTGTATAGGTACTATGAGAGGAGTGGGAGGGACGGACTAGCGCTGGAGTTTGCGCATTTGTATCCACTACCTATTTGTTTACCGGGCCCGTAAGCTGCCCGTAGGATACCTTATCCTGCAATAGTGACGGAGCCGTGGAATCGTGTTCCGCAGCGTACCTACCTTGGTTGACATGTAGCACACATGGCTTGCTGTACAGTACAGGCACTCTCACGGGAAGGGAGCCCCCCGACTGGGTGGCCGCAGTGTGTGTGATCCCACCAGCGTGGATTCAGGGCATCCGGTCCAAGTCCGCAGTTCCAAGGAAATGCCAGCCTGTCTGCTACTGTTAGTAGTACTATACTGGTACCTGCCTTGTATACATACTATGCTACTGTAGGTACTGTTTAGATGCGTATTCTGCTGGCGAGCGCACAATACAGAGCGCAGGTGTTTGCAGCAGTGATGGAAAAGCAAACACTACCTATCTACCTACACTATACTAAGATGAAGTTGTGGCGATAGTAGCTATTAGTATTCGATACTGTACGTAGCGATAACCGAAAAAGGCATCATTGCAGTAGTTTCCCACGCCGCAGGATTATGCTACTTACTGTTAGTACACTTAGTGTAAATACCAGGCTAGCTAACCTGCTTATGGCGTAGTGTGCCATCCTAGTGGGGCTCTCAGACCCAACATTTGGAAACGAAAAGGGGCAAATTAGCCCAGGACCTTGCATCATCTCGTGCCCCCCGGTCTACTAGCACCAGTCTAAGTGTGCGCCTTCCGTCGTCCGTCTTCGCCCACCGAGCACGCGCCACGGGCCCTTAGCGGGTAGAACCGAGTCCTCGGGGCGTTTTCCCTTCTATTACAGACTAATTTACAACACAGCAACCCATACCATTTATTATTATACTTACGCTATCTACTAATACTGCTAGTGTGCAGCACCCAGCTCCCTGCCCGGCTTACCTAGAACAATCCTATTGGCATAAATATTGGCGCCCGCCCCACTACCTACCTAAGGTACTTAGTATAGGTAGCTAGCTACCTCAGATCGTCTTTCATTCCATCCTCCTTTTCATTACATGCCTTCCACGTTGAGAGTCGGACTGGTTACCAACCCGCTGTGCTGTTTGTTGTGTGCTGTCCTTCTGTGGAACAGATGACAATCCGAGAAAGAGAGGGAAAAAAAAAAAAAAAAAAAAACTTTGTGTGCTACCGGTAGCTGCCCCCTCCCTCGACCCAATCTGCCGGGTGTTGTCGCGCGCTCATTTCCACTACTGTTTCAAGAATAAGCCCAGTTGTGGCGTGTGACTTACACAGTATCTCGGTGGCCTACACGATCTAACCACGTAACCGCGAGCAATCATCATCGGTAACACACATTGAGCCCATGGCCAATACAGTACAGTACACGACTTTACAGTCCAGCATGCGCTAGAATTGGGCAGGACCGTTAGACTGCTGATGTGTAGGCGAAGTCACATTTGGGGGTGTGCCATAGTCATCCAAATCGAGGGTCGGTAAAAGCACGAACACATCGCTACGATCTGGTAATCTCTTCTTCCCCGGCCTCACAGTGCTTCAGATCCTGCGGGTCCCAACAGATCCTGAACAGATGATGCGGTTGACTACAGTGCTAGCACCGTACACAACCCTAATTAGTATCTGTAGCCTCCTCAAGCAAAGCGGGCAATATGGAAAAAGGGCAAATTGCAAGGCAAGCTTCGTGTAGAATAGCCCCTGTCGACAAGGGTGCGGCAACTTTTCACATTCCTGTTCGAGGGTCGAGGGGCAGTACCTGATAGGGGGATTCAGTCTGCTCGTGCTGCCCGATTCCTCCCCCTCGGAACGATTTAGCCCAGTGATGGACAAGCCCGTGAGGGTGGGAGCACCGTGTTGGTCACAGTGTGATGCATGATGCCACCGTCCCATGATCCGACAGCATTTCTGATGGGTGTGGCCCAATATTTACCGCCCAAATCATCCAGATCTGCTAGGTACAGTAGGTCATTCGGCACTCGGGTGGTCATACTGTCTCTCTTGACAAACAAATGCTATACGGTAGCACAATCATGTCAGCTTGTCATGCCTCATTAGGTCGCCATGAGAACACCATCCGTTCCGTGCCACAGGATGATACACCACCAACAAACGAGGGGTGTGCAACACAACATACCTAGCGGTACTGTAAGCTGCGAGCATGGTACTTTTCACTCCCGAAACCTGGTAGTCGTGACAGTTCTCGGCTGAATTCTTGCTCGCAGCACAGTGGGCGCTTGGGGCAGCCTCTAGTCCCAGCCCGCCGGAACTCTTGTGTTAATTAGTTCATCAGTCGATTACCTGACATGAGTACGAAGTACGAGACTAGGCATAGCCACCAACACTCATCACTTCATTGTTCCTTCGTACTGATCCAGCGACTATAATACAGGTCGAATTACTAATTACTAGGGTATATTCTATCTTTACAAAGAAGTATGTTATGTCCTTTTCCCAGTATGCTCTCCTGAGGTTTAAGTGTCACGAAACCAAATTCATTGGCCTTCCTACTACATTCGAAGGAAGCTGGTCTGCTATAATTGAGCTCCACGCGACGTCTTGATTAGCCGTTAAATCTCAACCGTCAAACCCTTTGGTAACACCAGTCTAGTAACGTCTACCACTAACCAGTCATTAGTGGACTACTGTAACGACCTGTCAGATCGAAAGATGCAGCTACCCAGTTCTGACTATCAAGTCTTTTGGTACTTCCCCCTAGCTCACACCGGTCCGCGAGTGCCAGTCTCATTCTTCCCGGGGAAGCGCGACAAGCTCCCCGGGTAGTTCCAACTCTCACTACCCGCTGTTGAGTAAAAACGTGGCCCATCCGAAGGAATCTCATTCGGTCCGAGAACTCGTCCAGAACACCGTCTACGGTATCATAACTACCTGCCACGTGTACTAGCTCGGTCGACAGGCGCGATAGTAATATCCACGGTAGTAGGGAAGAATATCTGATTTCGCGAAAGACGTTCTAACCACCACGTCTATTCCATTCCCAAGCCCCTACCTGATAAGAGGTCAGGGTCTCGGGGAATACGAGTCGCAATCCAGATTCTATGCGATTGCTCACTTGTCTAGCCAACATGAAAGGATTAGTCTAGAATGGCAATAGCACTCATAATCGTATGTTCAACCCAGATCATAAAAATATTTCGAATCCCGGCGGTTTGCGATTGTCTCGAGCAAACACCTACTGTACTGTAGAGCCATAATGTTCTAGACATGGTTGAATGAACGCCACCAGGACAGCTGCATAAGCGTTGCCCTGACAGATCTAGTCATGTGACGGAGATCCGGGGAACATTCATTCATTCATTCATTCATTCATCGCATTTGCCTCTGGTCTTCGCGGGGAGCAGCATGTGAAGATCGGAACTCATAAGTGACGAGTCATCTGCTACTAAGTTTCAAGTTTCACATTGAGACCCCAATCCCTGTTCTACCTACTGTACCATACGCCGACTATCTACAGTACGTCAACTACATACATATGTAGGTAGGTACATGACTACTGTACAATAAATGAGCCGCCTCGAGCGCGCACGTTTCTGCGGGATCGAAGAAAAACTGGGTTATGTAGGTAGGTAGCACAACATGGTGAAGCGTCAGACCACTATGCAGTAATGCGGTGGAGCGTTTCACACGCGCGCCTTCGTACTGATAGAAAGAAAGTTGCGCTACCTGTCAGTTTGTGTTATACTGTATTATCTAATCGTCACTCGGAAGGAAACCCCAGCCGTCCCTTTTCATCATCCTTACCGCACTCACTCACTTGCAGTCTAATATCAAAAGCATTCATTCATTCATTGATAATTGATACTCGGTTCCCTCGCCCAGACATCGCATGGCACCCGTCAATACCCGTGTTCTGGATCTCATCAATCGACGGACGGCGCTACTGAGATACTGACTAACCTTCAGTAGTCCTTGAATCGGTGTGGTGAATAAATCATCAATGGCTTGTTACACCTCAAAGGAACCACTCATATTGTTGGGACACGTCCTCGAGTCCCAATAGTTTGGACAGCGAAGACAACGGATCCCTCTCTGTAGGTATCGAATGACTAAAATCGGGCAGTAGATTACACCAGAATGGGACCGCTTGCCAGGCAAACAAATATCCCTTTGTCTGTATTCTCCGGCTATCCTATGCCGAAACACCTTAATTGTCTAGTAGCATCACAAACCACTTTGTGTGTACCATGTTTCGCTGTCTCGGGTTTGCCTAGCACCCTCCCGTCGGACATTTACTAACCTAGCTGGTAACAAAGACTGCCAGGTAAGGTACAGTAGATTCATTCTATCGCGGGAACCCTTCCCCTTCAATAACACCGTTACCGACCTTCGTCCAAACCATCGCTGGCACTCTGCCCCTAGTGCGCTCGCTCTACCAATGATCAACTTGCCAGTGTTCGGTAACACGCCTTTCCCGCGATAGAGATGTACTTAATCTTCAGACGAACTGTGCTCCCTAACGCAATATGTACTTAGTGTATTGTTTGCTCTTGCTGGCAAGCTCAGAAGACAATAGCACGAGGCATATATCGCCCCCTTTTTTCTAAGTTTCATTTAGACGCTACGGATAGTGCTACAAAAGTTCCTACCGCAGCAGGTTTTTAAATACCTAGTGGGATAAGTGTTTTTCGCTAGTATTTCACTACAGGTTTCTTTCCGGATGATCCAAGCTTAAGGCGGCTAGACCCCCCAATTAACGATCAATGACACAGAACAGTCTTGCCACGGCTGTTCCATGGCTTTTCCTACCATAAAGGATTTGACGAGCTCACTAACTATTATCTACTTAGAGCCGTCTAGTACCCTATTCTACCTACTCCATTGTTTCATTTTCTTCCTGATATGCTTTAGAGTTCACAATCCGTTCCAGGTTTCCCATCGGCTTCGTCTCTTCTCCTCCAAGATCGTCCAACATCTCTGGTATTCGTAATTGATATATCATATTGCACAGTCATGATACGTGACCATCGGCCTCGGTACTATGTCGAAAACGTTCGACTAAGATATTAAAGAGCTAGCGATTTGCCTTGCTCAGTGCTTTTGTTCAATGCTTTTGTTCAGTGTTGGCTTTAGGTTGCTTTTTTTCTATTTTTGGATTTAGCTCCTCGTAGTCTTCGGTTCTTCCGTTTGCTGTTTACAGAAAATATAGCTAATTACCTGTCGTTGAAGCAAATGATAATTCTATACCTTAGTTGACAGACAATGTGGCTATTATAACTCCATTATATCCATGTGCCCGTTAGGAAATGCCATGCCTGATAATTGCTTGCAAGCCACTATATACAGAAGTGGACTTATTGAGTCCCTAATCTCCCGCTGTCTCATAATGTTATTGAGAGAATGCCAACACTTATTAGAGGTTCACGATAGACCCTGAGGAGGGCCACCCCAGCAAGGGACACGTGGCTTCCGAGTCATAACTCTAGGAGACTAGTCAGATATTGTTATTGGAACATGGAGGCTTACGAAGATTGATATAACACACTCAAAAACCTCTAGTAGTAAGTTAAGCTGGGGGTATCCAAGGACGGTCCAAGGAATGAGCGACGGTCGCAGGACGCTCGATCTCTTCCTGGTCAAGCCAACTCGGCAGCGTCGCACTCGAGTTACCCCAATACACCTTCGACCCCGTCCGCGCACCAGGGATGGGATTACGCGCATACATGGCCGGACCGTGGTAACCGTACAGCAACCCCGGGTCCGTACCATGCTCGAGGGCCTGCGTAGACAAAGCCAGCGGCTCAGTCTCCGGTTCTAGGATATCGAATTGCGGCATCGGCAGCCCGCGATCGGCCCCGCAGAACCAGGCTTCCTCATCCTTGCGCCTCATCTTTCTGGGAATTTTCCTGTCGTCACCCCAGCCCCAATCCAGGATCTGCCGCCAGCAGTGTGCGAACACGCAGATCAGCGTCGCCCCGATCGTGACACCTACTACGGCGGCTCCCATCGCTATTGCGAAGTCCCTGGGGAAGTTCTCGCCATTCTTCTTCCTGGATGCATGATGGAGGGCGTGTGCTTGTTGGCGAGTCAATGACCTTGTTACGTATGTGGGGAGAACCTGCGCATATGAAGGACAAATACAGAAGTATACTAGAAGGGTGATTAACAAGGGATTGAGTATTAGGGAACTGCTTATCGGCACCCGTAATAGCTGCAATACCGGCATCTTGAGTCTAGCAATATAAGAGAATCTCTATATAGGCATAATATAACCTTACTTACTCCCACCCCTGGCTTTGCTCTGGACGAGCTCTTGGATATATAGCAGTGCTAGTTCTGTGACATTACTAAGAGCAGAATGATGCGATGAGATCTCGCGTTCCGGGGGCTACTTCACTTCTCGACGTCTCTTGCACGTCTTAGTACGAACCATATGCAACCCTAGATTTCTCTCCTCTGTCAGAACGAAACACGAGATAGAACTTCTAGGATGTAGTATGCAGCGGATTAGACGGGACCCAGCTAGAGCAAGAAAAACTAGACTCGCGAATTCCAGGGTCGCTGTGAAGTTTAAAAATAACGCTCGCGGCCCTCGGTTTAATGGCGTAGGTTCTAGTATACATATGCACCCTCATATATACGATGTACTCCTTACTCACTGGAGCCCCGGATTAGACCTACCAACAAGAAATAAATAACCAAGCGCAGAGGTAAAGTTCAACCGGACTTCGGACTCCGCTGGGATCTACGCTTGGCTTGAGGCTAGGCAGTAATGCTGCATGTCCCTGGATCACCGAGATAATGATCAAGGCGAGACAGGGCTCCATGCAAACCTGAACACTCGGCACGAAGGCCTCCCAAGACTCACTATAGCAGTGCGTAGCCCAGCCAGTTCTGCCTTCTCCGAAAACCCCTAGTCCTGGTCGCCGGCGCCCTGTTTTGCCGTCGACACCGCCGGAGTATGATATTAAGGGAGGCAGAACTGTCGGGCACCCAGAACCCCTTACCCACCCTAATCATTCTGAACAATGCCATCTCGGGTATTAGAATTAATACCTATCACAAAAAGAAAGGATGATACATTATATGAGCTACAAGCAAAGTACGAGACACCAGTGTAGATGACAACCCCTGATGGCGGTATCCAAGCCACCTATTGCATTTCCTTGTCTTGAAGACCAATACCACGCCTGATCGCTACAAGATAGCTAATATATGGCGTAACTTGCCCGAGAAAACTCTAGCTGCCCTGGTTTTCTTGAAACAATTGCTTCGAGTCTGATCCGATAGCGTAAACCCATTAATTTCTTGTTTGAAGCTTTATGTAACGATACTTGAAGCAACATCTTTGTACGAACGCCGAGCTTCAACGAGCGCATTTCCAAGTTATGGATAGTTCACACAATGCCCGTCTATCGGTTCTACTTAGCCCAATGGCAGTAGTAGTGTTATAATGTTCCCAACAGAGTCGACGGTGGCCCTGCTGTTATTTCCGGGGATAATCGCGAGTGAGCGCTCTACCTCGCCGATTTTAGCCTTACTGATCTTCTCTGCTGTCACCTATCTAGCGAGGTAGGGCGTCTCATATTGCTATATGATGAAGCGGTTAATGTGATCGGTTTGCTGTACTTAGCTTCCTAGATTCGAAGGCCGAAAAGAGTACTACCTTACCTAGATGCACACCCTTCCGACTAGCCGGATACTCCCGTTTGGGGGAGGGTAGCCAGATTTTACAGTTAGGGTTATAAGACGGCAACAGTATCCTGCTGATGGCAGCACGGCCTACGGCCTACGGCCCCTATTTCCAATACACTAAGCACCCGCCCCCTCTAGTCAGTCCTTTTTCTTGCACTACGCAATGATGATAGCATCGAGAACATGTGTGCAGATAGCTTGGCGCACGTGTCGTGTTGTGTGTGTGGGGGCGGAGCAGGTTGTGTGGAGTACGCGCGCGGGGCGGGCTGTAGGTACCGGTACAGTAGGTACAGAACCGGCAGGGTCCACTCTCTCGCCCCGCCAGGCCCGGAGATCTCAGTATCTATGTATGGTACGGGTACTACCTTATGATCTTGGGACTCTGTTTCTTATGCATGGCATGGATGGGCATAGTCGGTGAAGACCCATTGAATAGGTTCTTAAGGTTTTATTGCTCCGATGTCATGCTTTAGCATCCGAACCAGAGTGGAAGGTATCTATCTGTACAGGTGCTTAGCGTTGGCGAGAATGCGACATTGCCGTGATACATAATACGCATGGAATGATGCTAGCACATATTAGGTGAGGATGTGCAGTAATATTGCCCGAATCGACACTTGTACACTAAAGACGCTGGGTACACTAGATAGGAGGTAGTAGTCGTTGTGCTACGTTGCCCTCTTGCTACGGTAATTATCTAACTTACCTACTTATCAAGATTACAGTGAAAGGAAATCTTGGTCGGGAGGTAGACTTTAGAATATTGCTCGCCTCAAAGTTTCTCGAGAACCAAACATAACCCAATAGTACCTAGCATCGTCCATTGCGGCGACATGGGCCTGCTGTCACGGTAGGCGACCACAGTGCCCGAACACACAACTGCCCCATTGACAAGCAGAGCCGCAACTCGGGTGGGTTGATACACACAACCGCAGCCAACAGCGATTCTGAGTGCTGCAGAAGCGTATGCGGCCTGATCTGGTGCCAAATATCCTTTAGATAACCGCGACATCCAACGACTCTTGTCGGCATAGTAGGATGCCCATTCTCGGGTTGGAGAGGATATCCCGATCAATGGTAGCACAGAGATGACGCAGAGGGAGCCGAAAGTCCCGGAGGCTATG
Organism: Xylaria polymorpha; assembly: GCA_003426235.1. NCBI lineage: Eukaryota > Fungi > Ascomycota > Sordariomycetes > Xylariales > Xylariaceae > Xylaria > Xylaria polymorpha. Next base: position 17,208 of record NQIM01000252.1, read on the forward strand.
TCTGACCACGTAGGCATAGCTGAGGAAAGAGTTTGCGGTTTAGGGGCGCGTGCGTGGAGAAGATAAGTTGATGATATAGATTGTGAGAATGGTGAACGAGACAAATAGATAACGCTCGGCTATCTATCTACAGTAAAATGGTATGTGAGGTGACATCTGGTTGACTACTATTCGGCCCGGCCCAGTCCGACAGATATCGGTGCGCTGGGACCTCGGAGCTGCCCGCGATCTGTAACATACCCCGAGAATCACCTATCAACCCCAAGTCGTAGCCGCTGAGAGCTTGCGTGATGAACCAATAATGGCCTATGGCTCTTGAAACGATGGAATAACCCCTCCTCGTTGAATATTATTTTTTTCTTGTAGAAGTAGAAGTCCGGATTGGGCGTGCGCTTGTCCTTTAATATTTGCTTTTTTCCCGCTGCTTTAATTCTATCGTTTCCTAAAACAGTCTTTTCACTTCGTATTAACTTTACGGTCTCTGCGTAGAAATTCACGGCTTACGAGCCTTTCGTGCTAAAAATACCATATTAGAACTACATTGGCTTTAGTATCGTCGGAATAAGCAAGCTCTAACTCCTCTTAGTAAGTAAGTGGCTTATACTCGACTCCAGCAGCTCTGCTCTCTAGCGAATAGTCGACACAGTAGCAGGGCTGGGTAGCCTTGATCGGCGAGCAGTCCGGCCATTACTTTGCGCCCCCTCAGTAGTTTCGGAGTAACAACCTTAGAGCGCTGTTTGTGTAGATACGTTTGATTCGCATTACTTCGACGTATGCCACACACGAGGGGGCCGGAATAAGGCTGGAATAGGGGTTAAGGAGAAAAAGGCGAAGACACCAGCTTGAGTGCTGCAACCGTAGTAACCATCTCAGCGTCTACAGATATTCCGTACCGCTAGCTAGACTAAAGGACTCAAAGGGCTGTGAGGACTGCGAAGCTCGATAAGCGCGCTCTTGTTCTGCGCCAGACTCAGGATAAGGGCGGATTGTACTGCGAATTGGTCTTTGCAGAGTATAACAAGTAGGCCAAATTAATAACGTAGGGGCATCAGCTGAAGTCATCAGGCTGACATATGAAACATGATCACATCGTTTTGTGCGCCCGGGGCGCTTTTTGTGTATATGATCGCCCGTTCACTGCCTCCACGGCTATAAATGTCATCAAACTTGTACGACCCCTAACATCCTTGCCTTCGATCGAATAGGACTTAGATTATATCTCACAAATTTCGCGGGCTTTTTTTAGTATCATAATCCTCAGCGAAGTGGCCGATTATTGAGTCAATCGAAGCAAAGTTGAGAACTGTCCCAACCAGATGGCGATGAACATGCAGCTATCTATTTCATTACTAGTAGCAGTCTACATAGCCCTAGGAGCGAAGAAGCCATCAAATGGCATACGGCAACCGCCAAAGGTGGTAGATTTGTGGCCAGATCAGGCAACCTTAGTCAATGAAGCTGAGTGGCGGCCAGGGGATGATCTGGTCTCTTTGCCTATATATCTGATGTCCTTTATCATTATTACTGACATTTATATTTCGTCTCTCTCGCATCAATAAAAAATGACGTCGGTCAAGTTCCCGAGAACCTTTTTATCGCTCGCCTAGGAGGATCCGGACACCAATTCGGCCCTGGTAATCCCGCCTGGCCCTGATTAGGTGACCAACGAGGAGCACGACAAGACGTGCGGGCGTTACGGTCTCAACCGCAACTGCAGACATGAAGGCACTCACCCACCGTGATAACGCTCTACTTTTGGTGGTGTTGTGGTATAGTTTTGCATTTCTGTTCGGTGACAGCAGGCGACAAGGCACTACTTCAATGTCTTCCGAATCTATTTCTCATGGGGAGCCTTGTGAACAACCTGAGGGTCATAATAGTCACACAAGTCTATCACACGCTGATCCTCCCATTCCACAAAATCTCCTAATCACACCGGCGCCACTAGCTTCTCCACAGAATTCGTATCAAGTAAATTGGCATGGAGGTCCCCGGTCTGCTGAACACATCGAAGACATAAATAATGGTCTTTCGGATTATAGCGTCGTCCGGTTTCAAAAATCTACCGAGACCATCCTCGGCGACGATGGCCAACGTGTATCACCCTGGCAAACTGGTAGCCGAACCGAGGAGGACGGTGTCTCGAAGCTGGATGTGCAAAGACGTATTAGGCAGCTGAACCAAGCCACGAAGTCCGTCATTGATAAGAAATATTCTTTATGTTCTGTCCTTAGAAGACAGATCGATGCAGAACTATTCAGGCTAATCGATTCCGAGCCTGACATTGCCAACTTCCAATGGAACCTTGTGCAACTGGATCACCAATTGAGGGAAACTGATGCTCCTGTCCGAGATCGCAGTCGAACAATTCATTCGAGGCCTCTCGAGGGAAGTGCGACAAGAAAGGCATATGAACGCATTTCGGTAACCGCATACTTCGAACGGAGCCCACGGCCAGGAGTTGATCTCCGGAGGCTATGGGAAGAGAACAGGATAGCGCTGAGCCTTCCACATTCAGGAAAGGTCGACTTGCACGTGGATTCATTCCCCCCTTTATTATCTACTCTATCTCCCTCACAGCAATTTCATGCTCAAGCCAGTAGGGGAGACCAATATAAGAGTTCGATTAGGTTGGCACTTGACAGTGACGAATCTTTTTATGTAGACTCGGACGAGTATATAGAGGATCAAGGGGATCATGGAAAAGGCGGTTATCTAGAGGATAAAAGCGCCGACCCATCGCTAATGCTGGTGCAACGGCCTCACAGAGAAAGCATTAAGTTGGGAACCTCACAACACGCAAGCAAGGCTAGGACAATCACCACAGAGCAGCTATCTTTGCCGAATTCTGGGTTCGATTCTGGTTACAGATCTTTGTCTGTCACAAATGAAAGCTCGAGTTTGGTTGGCCAGATAGGATGCCTAGTTGACCATGAGTTCTTATATTCCGAAGCAGGCAGCCTAGAAGGACGTACCGACAATTACGCTCGGTATTTTGCGGATGAAATTGTCACAAAGCTTAGCAAAGAGCTGAAAGACGTGGATTGGGCTTGCTTCCGGACAGCACTATCTGACTTACTCCGAGAGTTTGCAATTCGGGTAGCAAACGAGGGGGAGACGCAAAATCATAGGGACGTGATGTACTGGACTCATAAATGGCACGAGTACGTATTTTCGCCCATTCCTTGCATGTTGAAGGGTTTTGCTCAGCTGAAATTTTAGCGACATTGTGAAATGCATAGAGAAACAGCAATCGCTGCGCGACCTTGACTATGAAGAAGGACCGCGGAAACAAGATGGCGACCCAGATTGGCGTGATCGCATTGAGTTACTCCTCAATAGACACGAACAGCACTACGACCAAGACGTTGAGCCCACCACCGAGGAAAACGCCCTGGAACCTATTGAAATTGAATCGTACCAACAGCTTATATCGCGTTCCCGAGCATTTGAATGGTTGGTATCTGCTATCCGAAACTGTACCGTTCTGGGCACTGCCGGAGACAGTCCTATGGATACGGTGAGACAGGATATTTTAAACAAGCTCGATCTGGTTGACCAGAATCGTGGTTACGTCAAGGCTCGAATCAGTCGTCATAGAAATCCAGTCAACTATCGCGTCCGTTATTCACTTCCTTGGCCGACCGGAAAGATGTATCAAGAGGGCGACTCATTCAAAGCCCTTTCCGATGTTGTTGAGCGGGTTCTGACGTTCACAGGCGATGGTACAAACATTCAAGCTTTACCCTGCGAGGAATATATCAGTCAGACCTGGCCAACTACTGGACCACTTCTCATTCAATCCATCCTCAAAGCGTTGAATCGTGATACTAAGACGAACGGAAAACATTACCTAATTATCCCAAACACGAGATGATTTGTTCAGGATACAGATTTCTTCGGGGGTAATGCAAGTCTATAGCCACGGTAATGCTTTTGAGCTGGCGGAAATTGGAATCCAGCTGGCATGGCTCGCAAGTGCTCTCTACCCAAAGCCTAACTCCAAGAAGGGCGTCATCTGCAAACCCAGAGTGTGCTTTGGCCCGTCGAATCCGGACAGGAAATCAAAGCACGGAAAAGAAAATGAGGACTTATCCTGCCGATTTGAATTCGAAATTACCACTATGAGCTCAGATGAGGAATCTAGCACGAATGGGAACTGCTGGCAGACGATTATGAACGACTTTGTTGTTGTGAAAGGTTTCCCCATCCGCTCCCGTGTTGATGGAAGGCCTGGCCTGGAAGTCCCTCTCGGTATTGCTGCCGATTTTACTGGGGACGCGAAAAGTCTTCCGTGTCAAGGGGCGGCCGCTTATCAAGGGATTTTCAACGATGCTATGTCCCACAAGTTGGCAAGATGGGATTGTATACTGGCACGTGCTCAAGTGCGAATTGGGAAGGATTTCATTCGCAGATACGAGAATCAACAGCATGTCTACTATCGAACCGGGAAGCTTGACGTTGCGCGATTTGGAAACCTCGCGCCATATCGTGGGTTGGTGCACAGAAGTTGAGAGTTTTGCTGGTAAGCATCTTGACCCTTGGTTCGTGAAATGAAATGAAAGGGGCGGTTGAGACTCACTCACTGCCTCGGTCATGTTTCAGTCGTCTTATCGTCCGCCGGTATGACCAGCTGACATGAATTCGCAGGAACAATAGATGCAAACCTGGATATACGCCGTACGGACTTGAAGCCCCCACCGAATGAATGGGCCTTAAAGGAGCTTCAAGTAGGTGGAGGACAGTACATCAACATTATGGCAACCTTCGCTGTTCGAAAAGGCCAAAAGACGCTGCAAATCGAGCGTGACCGCTCGGATTACAACGGGAATATGGAGTGGATTGCAAAAAGATATGTGGTTCTCCACGATACCGAGGCATCCGAGAGACGGGCTTGGCTCATCGATGGGGCTAGTGCTTTGCTGCATCTGGTATTCGCATCACTTTGGAAAAACCAGCATGGTGTATTAAGGGATTCATACATATTCAACATGCAACACCTGAGACAATTTCCCAGCAACTGTTCAGCACGTATGGCCGCCTCCCTTTCAGTCCTCATGAATCCTAAATTCTTGAGTACGAGGTTGCGTGCGAAAGATCCAATGAACCCCTCGGACTGGTACTTACTTAGGGATAGGGTAGATGAGATTTTCGATCTACTGGCGCAGATGATTGATCATCAAGAGGATATCAACTCATGCAATGGCTTAGGAAAACTCGTGTCCTTCTCCCCCTGGAAACGCCATGTCGGATGGGCTTTTGCCGATGTTGCCTCACCCGGCGAGCCATGCAACCTGAAAGCAACTTGTCTCAAAAAGCATGGTGAAGGCTGGGCGTACTTTGCTCGTGAAATACACGCCGTCACCTTATTCGGGTGCGGGTTCGGGGATATACTACGGCCTTCGGTTGTCACACCAGACCCGTGTACCCGTTGCCTATGGAAGTCGTTAGCTCCAAAAGGGGAGGATATCCTTGCGGTATCACTCGACGACCTTAAGTTGCATTCAGAATCGAGTGACCAGCGCCGCCTCGAAGTGACACACATTCTACGCCAGCGATTATCCGGGGACTCATGTGATAGTTGTTTCAGAGCTTGTTCTCGCGGTAATTGCGCCAACCAACGAATCCAAACCTTTCACAAGATTTCAGGAAAAGGCTACGATCATTCGTGGGGAGAAGCCAGCTTACCTAAACTAGACGAGGATTCCTCTAGCATTAACGGCGCGACGCTCCTTGGTGTTCGGTGTCGAGCCCTCAGAAAATGGAGAGATGTTGAGAGGAATAGAGATCAGAAACAAGAAGATCAGCATCAGCAAGATACGAACTTTTATGAACTCGGCGTTGTAGATGGCGTCGCAAAGAGTATCTCTCAGAATTCGAGCCGGGGTTTAAGTCAAGACTCGATTCTGACACCATCAACTCCAGCATCAAGTATCCTACTAACACAGTCAGATTCCCCAGACAATACAGAAGAAGGTACAAAAGCGACATCGCAACCAGTGCGCAGAGACAGAAACCCGTTTTGTATGATACAGGGAGGAACGAACAACTGGGTTCGTAAACGCAAGTCCCCGCAAAGGTGAAGGCTTGATATAAATGCCACACGTATCGAGAGACTGGGGCCTGTATATCATGTATATAGTCATATGAGTATGAGACCGTGTGAGGCTTCAGTTCCTAGCTTACTTGTATACTGTTTGATAATTCGAGATAGCTATGCGAAAGCAAGGCAGGCAACTGGAAGCCAGGCCATTCAGAGCATATAGTCTGTGAATCTCTTACCCTGGCTGAAGAGGGGGAAGTCTTTTATGGCCCCCTTGACGCTCTAGAAGATGATTGCAGTTCAAATACTCTTCCAAGCCTTTGATCACGAGTCTTTGTCCTAACAAAGGCCTCTACTAACCTTCTGCCCCAACCCCCAACCCCCAACATCGTTCAATATCACAAGGAGGAGGGTATTGGAGGCGTAGGATGGTTGTATGTTTGAGGACTGTGCCATTTTATTTTCTTGCGATCGCAGTAAGTCGAGTATCTTTAGTATGGATTAGAAATTTCACAGTTGAACATGTAGTACGCATGGGTTTGTAGGTAATAGTTATCAATTAAGACTAGGTACCTAGCTTAGCTAATGAACTTATCTTCGACTCGTAACCCTCATTCTTCTTCCACCACTAAAGATGAACAGTGTGTTTGATAGGGGCTTGATTGCTTGCCGCGCTGTGGCGCTACTACACTGCGACAATGTTCAAGCCCTCCCTTTAACGTTCCGTTATATCTTCCATGATGTAGTCCCTAGCCCCATTTGAGACTTACAGTCTATCTGGAAGCGATAGCTCTGCTCCATCGCTCTCTAATAACCCCTTCTTTGGCATGCTGGTGTCTCTGCGATCAGCAGGTAGCCCGTGGGCCATAAGCCAATTTGGGCTGTATCTTTATCTTCGCCCCCCCTCCCCCCCCGTCAGTTCTTGTAAAATGTAGTAGCCAGTTAAAGGGCAAATGGCAATTGGGCACCCCCAGCCGAATGATGCATTGCTGCGCGAAGGTCTTTAAAATTAATCATCGTCGAGTAATCTGACTATATACAGAAAATTCTTTATCGTGCAATCTCCAGTAATTATGCAGGTAGGTAATGATGAGATTGAGTCAAAGGTGTTTCTATAAAGTAGGAACGAAAAGGCATAACATATAATAAGTATGGATAGTTAACCTTAGACCTTAGATTTCCTTTATTCTTCAAGTTCTTAAACGGCTTATTCTTCGTCTGAATGTAGGCTTAGGGAGGTCCGTGGAAGCAGCTCGCTAAGGAGTTGCTTCTTCCCTTTCACCGAGGCGATAGACTAAGTTGATTTGATTAGTGTCATTGTGTTGAATTTATGTAAGTCGGAGTGGCATACTTCTTCAATGGAATCCTTCATCAGGTAACGCATCGTGATTACGGGGCGGCGCTGACCCATTCTATGCACTCTGGCTAGCGCTTGATCTTCGACGGCAGGATTCCACTGGGGTTCAAGAAGATGAGCCCGAGACGCCGCTGTTAGATCGAGACTGGCACCCATTAGTTCTCAGTATTGTATTTCTGTTTTGGAAGGAAACGTACCCAACGCCACCGCAGGAAATTGTAACCAATATCACCTTGATCTCTTCATCTTCGTTGAACTCTTGGAGCACCTTCTCCCTGTTCATGAGCGAGAGGGACCCGTCAATACGCACACAGCGGATACCAGCGGCCGTAAGTGCTTTCTGGGCCATTGCAAGACTACTTGTCCAGAAGGAAAACACGACGCTGAGACTAGTATGAGTTGCTTGTCCTGATTTGCCATAATTATAAAGATTATCTGGGAACTCGCCTTTTTTCAGGTAGGCCACCTACTACTCCCTGAACAAGAGCGCGAATTTTACTTGTTTCTGCAGAGTAGGTATCTGTCGGTAGTTCGTTTCTAGCCTTCCGAACCAGGTTCGAGGAAAGCGGGCGAAGCACACAGAGAGGTTTGTTGCAGGAGCAACTCGCCCTGACTATCTGATAGTCACTCGGGGTCACACAACTGCTACAGTAAACTCTGCAGCACTGGGAATAGTACGCATATGGTGCAGCGTCGGTAGTTATATCTGTATCGAGTATGTCGATGATTTCATGGCACTCTTCGCAGCCTGTGCTTCCTAACGCCACCTCTGAAGCGGTTGTTGTCTCGGCCGAGTCTTCAACTTCTGGTGTAGTCAAATCTGTTTGTTGGTCCACAAGGAGAGCCATTGCTGTTGAACACATACCTAGGTTGCAGAACAGCCGGAGTTTATTGATTAATTGGATCGCGCTCATCGACCCCTGTATTTCGGACGAGAGTTCACCCGCGTCACAGGCTACTTCCTGGAATGAATTCTCAATTATTTTCATACTGTTGTCTTTCACCCGCGGAAAATTCCACTTCCTTGATGAGATCTTCTCGAGTTGGAAGAACAATGACGCTCTTGGGGCGTCGGATCATGATCGGCTGGCAGAGTGTCTGCAATCTCTGTGTACCAACTTCTACATTTCCCCGTCGGAAGCACTCGATAATGTCTTCGTCGAATAACTTTGTGCTGTCATAGGGTCGGAATTGCAGGAAGCTGAGAAGCCCGCAGATGTCTGCAAGGCTGTTCTGGATCGGCGTACCTGTGACGGCCCAGCGAGAGACGGCCTTCAATGCGAAGATGGCAGATGCGGTTACCGTCTTATTCCGAATATTATGCGCTGAAATATGTTAGCCAGGCATGAGTAGAGAGTTTCGAAAATAGTTAGAGAGATCTTAGTAAGTTAACCTTCGTCGAGAATGATCCTGCGCCACTGATGTCCAAAGAGGCTACCGCTGTTGCTATCGTGTCTCTTGTGTTCTGCCTGGACAGTTTGGTACGTAGTGAGCACCACGTCAGGGCATGCAAAAGCAACTCTACTTGTAAATCGGGTTTTCCGGTGATGCCTCCCCCAAGTGAGGGTTGAAGGGCGCAGATGACTACGAATACACTATTAGAGTAGAATCCACGAGGCTAAAATGTGAACTAATCTTACTGGCCCAGTTGATACTCCCATACGCTGATCACTGGCATGAACATTAGCGCTGAGTGTGAAAGCCAGTGCTCTTCATAGCTTACAAGAAAGGGGAACCACAACGAGGGTCGCCATGCGAGGGCCAGCAGATGAAACAGGCCGAGCTTCGTGCGGCTGCCGTCGAAACTCTTTGTCGGCAGCGATGAGGGAGATCATTTGCAGCGTCTTGCCAAGGCCCATCTCGTCGGCAAGAATACCTCCATTCCAAATGGGCGGCGGGATATTTTGATAAGAACCATTGATACCGTTAATATAACTAGACCTCTTTAGATGATTAAATGAATAACTGATCCGGACGATGGACTTACGTCGACGACCCATCTGCCAGAGTCTTGACTCGCCAGATGTGTTTCGTAGTCTCCATTCTCTCGCGCCTGATGAAAAAAGATAGAGCTTGCTTCTGGTGCCTAGGGACTCAAGAATAAGCAGGCGTAGAGAAAATAATTAACCGAATAGGACATCACGTACCGATGAAGTTCCGTCTTCAGTGCCGCCGGCTGTGGCCATTCGGGTAGGTCGTCTGTTGTCTCTAGTGCCTTTAATGATCCCGATAAGGTGAATGTATTCTGCTTTGGGTTGGGATTATGTAGTTCAAATGTCATCCTTGGGGTTTCGAACAATGTAGATAGGCAATGGGGGTTCTTGTAGGGTACATTTCGCTCACAGCCGAAGGGATCCTGGAGGACATAATTACAACGGTCTAGGAACTCCCCAGCGTCGTCGCTCAATTCTTCTGGTCCGTATATTATAGCAGACGCCGATTCTACTCGCCTCGGCTGTCGGTTGGAGTATGTTTGGCCTGCAATCGATTTAAACATGAATTGGATCTCAACGTCTTCTTCATCGCCAAGTTTCAACAAACACTGGGTAGCTCTGTCTTCAAGCTTGCCCACGTGGGTCCCATCCGAGGTTCGTTGTACGAGTCCATTCTCGTTAAATGATGCGGAGACGAGGATTGGATTGTCTATGATAGTAACTGTCGCGGTGGATGTAATTGGCAGGTTTTCGAGCTGCAAGACATTGGTAGTGAGTATAGCTGGCGGGAAACGAAGAAGATGCAGTCACGCCCACCATCCCGTAGCAAACAATATTTGCGACTGACTTGGTCTTATCAACAGGAGTATCCTTTTCGTTTAAGTACCTGTTAATTGCGTTATGGTTGTGATCTCCCTCTGTTTTTGGAACAGCTGAGGAAGACGATGTGTCTTCAACTGTAGCTCGAGCGATGTCGGCGCGGACGAGTCGTCGTCGTTTCCGTTTGCGCTCGCCTTCCATCAGGCGCCATAGTCTTCTGAATGAGTGCCTATCAAATAATGAAATCAGGCCAATACACAGTTCAATCAAATATGAACAATCAAGTTTGTAGTTCGACTGGCTGTTGAGTTGAAGAACACACCGAGTGGCAGAACCCCGCCACGTCACTGCCACATGCATACCTACCTAGGTAGGTACTCAGCCCCCACCATGACATTCGCAAGGCAACCCGTCAGGCATATTTCTCGTCAGTATAGTCTCTCACCCGCTGTAAATGAGGATACTTCCCTAGCTCCTTTTTCCATTGTGAAGCTGACACAACCAGAGCATCTAATTAATACACCCTCACGAATGAGATGGCTTCGGGGCATTCGTTAGAGGCGGCTTTGGCCATCACTGAGGCTGTCGAGCGGTTCAGAGATTCAGTGAGTGTAGACGACCGGGCTCAGATTGAGGACACGAAAATGGAAGACGTCGTGGACGCTTTACTCAGTATCCAAAAGGATCTTCAGCAAAGGCGAGAGAATCGGAATTTACGGAAATTGCACGCCTTCCTGGAGGGCCTGAGACGGTATTCTGGGGCTATTGACACCCTTAGCAATGGCCTGAGTCCGTATTTACCATGGATATGGGTAAAGAATATTCGGTTCCATCTTTGTTCGAGACTGTTAGCTAACGAGGCGAGCAGGCGCCCGTTAAGTTGATGTTGCAAGTATGTTCAAGCCTACCAGCGTCACACCGTGCATTGCGGGGTGACCATAGCTGACTCGGAGAAGATCACATCGGACTATCTCAACGCATTTGACAAGCTAATTGATGCTTATGGCCGCATTGCAGAGACCATGCCTCGGCTGAATCACCTGGGCGGCGCATTCAAGGACAGTCCTGCCCTTCTTACCAAGCTAGCACTCTATTACGTCGATGTACTTGAATTTCACCGTCGAGCTTATAAGTTTGTCAGAAGAAAGTGTATGTACCTCAAGGACTTTTGGCTAGTTCCCTACGCTTACTCGCAAGCCAGCATGGAGGTTCTTCTTTGCCACCACCTGGGCTAATTTCGATTTTCGTTTTAACTCTATCTTGACTAGTATGGCGAAAAATAGCGAAGCGATCGACAGGGAAGCCGCTACAATGGATATAATTGAGGCGAGGCAATGGCGTGAACAAATGGCGTTACAGGTAGTGGCCAGAGAGAAGGACAGGCTAGCAAAACAACGGCAGTCTGTCATTGCCTGGCTCGCCCTGGACCCTCTTCCGCAAGATGACAATCATGAGAAACTACTAAGAGATTGTCTACAAGGGAGTTGCGCCTGGGTACTGAAACAGGAAAAGGTGGCTTCGTGGATGGAAAACGATTCTAAACTGGCGGCAGTTTGGCTTCATGGTAAACCCGGTTCAGGCAAGTCTATGAATACCATCCAGATTCCATAACGTATTGACTGATTCTAGGCAAAAGCGTGATTTGTGCTAGCTTAATCGATTCATTAGAACAACGCGGCATCACTACTCTCTCCTACTTCTGCAAATATCACCAAGACGACAACTTGTCTACAATTTTGAAGACCATTGTACTAAAAATCATAGAGAATGATCCTGATCTCACCGCCATCGCGTTCACAGAATTTGTCGAGAAGTACCGAGAACCTTCGCTTAAGACCCTCCGAACTATGCTCATAGGTTCTGGGAACAAGGAGGGTTTGATGAAGGGAATCCCGATCTGTCGCATCGTGATCGATGGGCTCGATGAGTGCGACCCAAAAGAGCAAAAATACATTGTCGGCGATCTCCTCAAATTAGTTTCGGTTGTATCCAGGGATAGAAACTGCAAACTCTTAATCAGCAGTCGCGATGTTCCCGAAATATCCCGTGTTATACTGAAAAAGAAGAAAGCCGTGGGACTGGTCTCGCTATCCAACGAACATGATTCTGTTAATCATGCTATTCGGGCCTTCGTAGAGAGTCGGCTCAGGGAACTAGCGGAGGAAAGAGAATCGCTCCAGATCGGGGACAAGGTCCTCGAAGAGATTGTAAGGATCATGATTGACAAAGCTGACGGTGCGGATTCTTGCGGTTTAGTCACAAACTATACATCATATGCTAATGGTTTCAAGGCATGTTTCTCTGGGCAAGGTTGGTCCTCGACTCTCTTTCAGACGTGGATAGTGTAAGGGAACTCCATGCAGCCATCACATCAATGCCGGGAGAACTACCCCAGCTATATACCAGAATCCTCGGGATTCTTTGCCCAGCTGCTGGCAATGGCAGAACAGATAAAGTGATGAGAATTCTGGCATGGCTCGTATTTACCAAGCGCCCCCTTAAGCGGCACGAGCTTCTCTACGGCGCGAGCATCACGCCCGAAACACCTGATCTATCCGAGTGGGGTTTGTTGGACGCGAGTGCCATCAACAAATGCAAACCACTCGTTGAAGAGCTTCCCGATGGCAGTGTGTCATTAGTACATTTCACCGTAGAAGAGTGAGTCCCTTCGAGAATCCCGTCAAGTACCATCGGAAGTTATGTAGGCTAATTCTCACTGCGAAGATACCTCCGAGCGAACGGTTCGACATGGCATCTTAACTCCGAGGTCTGGGAGAGGGACATTGCTTTCGTGTGCGTAACCGTGCTTGAGGATGGACTTCGTCTCCTTGACCCAGAACTCTCTTATATCGATCAGCTTCTCAGGATCCTGAGCGGCTCGCATGCGCTCTTGCTCTACGCAATCGACTTCTGGCTAGAGCACGTCCTGGCTTGCACGAGTGTTGGCCACTTGCCTAAGCAGTCTTCATTGGTGCAGGCTCTGAGTTCTCTCAATTTACTTCATAACCGTTTACAGTCGATCTTGAAACCGAGTGCCTTGAGCGAAGCTATTCCCCATGCGCCGGCTTCAACTGACAGTCGTTTAGAGGCGCTGTCCCACCTCTCAGTTTACCCCTTGTGCGCGTATATCCTCACATTTCGGGAAGGTAGTAAAGAAAAGTCAGCAAGCAATGGCCAAGGTAAATTTGTTCTGTTCTCCAGCCCTGTTGCTTCACTAAAATGTTGCTGGGATATTGAACTTCTGAGCAACGAGTTGACTTCTACTCTACAGAGTTCGAGGAGCTCGCGTTAGTGCAAGACGTGACTCTATTTACCACATTATCTGTGCGATTCAGCGAACGAGTAAGCCATCTTCTATCGGGGTCGTTCGTTAGCGCCGAGATTCCTCAAGATCAGCTCGACCGTTTTCGAAAACAATACCTACAGTTTTCCTTCCGTTGCCGCTTTGCGCCATGCACAGGGGCATCGCTTGGATTTGCTTCAGACACCCTCAGAGCGTCACACGAGCGCCTACATGTGAAGCGCCTATTCTGTGACAAACCCAATTGTTCTCGAGGCAGAATAGGCTTCCGACACCAGAACGATTTAGAGGCCCACAATCGCACATACCATGAGGAAGGAAGCATATTGGTACCACCACGAGTACGAAAACGATTCGACGCCCACACAGCATTCAATGAACCGCCGTCTATATTGTACGATGATGGGGGTTTCCTACCAAACGCGGACAACCAGCTAGCTCTACTTGCAGAACAGCATGTAACAAAATACAAAACATCAATACCATTTGAGGTTGACGAAATCGAGCAGGCACTTACAACATGGGAGCGGCCTCAACCGCAGGAAAACGGTTTCGCGGTTCTGCTAAATGAGAAATTGAAATCAAGTCTGGATGTTAAGTTGATGCGTACACTCGAGCACATATCCCGAGTGTTTTGCGTCGATCTCAGCCCCGACGATCGTCTGGTCGCAACGGGAAGCGTCTATTTCGCTCGGGTGTTCGATATTCGCAGCGGAAAAGAAAAAATTGCTTTAAAGTCGATTCTATCTTTCCTAATAGCAGTACTAATTACAATCTTATCTACGGCATTCGGTTTAGCAAGGATGGACGTTATCTTGTTACGGGATCGGAAGATGGGCTAGTTAGAGTAAGTAAACCTCTGCACATGGTACTTGAGATACTAACGACCGATATTTAAACTTACTCAGATTTGGCAACTTGAAGGCTCTGGTGTCGAGCCCAAGACATTCAAGGCCGATAGAAACCCGATAAATAGTGTCGACGTCGCGGCTGATGGCCACACCTTTATTACCAGTTCCGCTAATCGGATCCTCCGAGTGTGGGATATTCGAGATGATACAGGATCGAAACCAAGAATGGCTATAGGCGCCCGTAACTCCGGAGGAATTCTGGAGTTAGCCATATCGCCTGATTCTCAGTTTGTTGCTGCAGCCTGCGATAACAACTCCCTCATGCTATGGGATATCAAGACCGGCGTATTGTTGAAGCGGTTTATTTCCCACGGAGAAATTGTTCGTTCTGTCGGGTTTTCCCCAGATGGTTGCACCCTTGTCAGCGGCTCTCTTGATAATTCGATTATGACTTGGGAGATCGGCCCTACCGATTTCCAAACTCCTACCAAACATATGCAACTTCATCGTGTAAGTTTTAAACTTAAGTATTAACTCTTTAAAGCTGACAAGAGACTTTAGGAACTTGTAACATGTTGTCGGATAACAACAGAAGGTCGATGGATAATTTCTAGTTCAGAAGATGAGTCTATTATCTTTTGGGATGCCGAGACTGGAGAACCTCGTCTGTTATTGCAAGGACATACAGATGCCGTAGAGGCTATGGCCGTATCACATTCTTCTCGTATGTTTGTTACCGCTTCCAGAGACCAGTCATTGAGGGTTTGGTGTTATACATGATACTGGTGCTACAAGAGAAACCGTGGGTTGTCTCGTAGATACGGTCTGAAGTAGTCTGATTCTCTACCACACATTGTTTAGTTTGACAAAGCCTAATACGTCACACATTTCCATTTCAACAGATTACACTTCTGATGAGAGCTCACAACCTTCGCTTTTTACCTTTGAGTACTCTTTTGTTTCTCCTATTGCGGCAAAGATACAGAATATCCATTATAACGATAATTTAAAATGGAGAATCCTTGACCACAGTTACATCCACGGATTCTGAAGTATCGATCATCGGCTTGAACAACAAGTATTGCGTTAGGACTGCAGGGGTTGGGGCGTACTAAGATCTGCAGCGTTTGAATTTTTGCTTTTGTTCCTGCATATGTATATATATCACGTTGATTTCCTTTTTGTTAATAGTCGGTAGTTCGCTACCACATATACATATTTGCGTTTCTTTTCAATTGATCAGTTTGTTCCCCCCCCCCCATATACTGCTCCCATATTTGCCTACTTTGCCTACTCTGCCTACAAAGTGATTGGGTAGGTTGGTTGGGTTTGAGTGTTTCCATTAGTCTTCACCGCGGGTCCTGCCAACTCACGCAGTACCTAGTCGACTGATTCTGGATTGGAAGATTGCTAGTGGGAGGCGGCTCGCGCTAACACCTCGACCGGCACTTTGCGAGATGTCAGATGTTGCTTACCCCCCCTTAAATTGTAACTGACGTCACGAGGCACACAGATAAACAGGTTCCTGGATATAGCTAGATAGCGTGCTTTAGGAACCTTCACGTAAGGCACGTGTCTATTGCCACCTTATGTACAGCGTTCCTGACAAGTTCATTTGACTATGAGATATTAAGGGGGGGGGAGATGTGTGGGACTTCACGCTGAAGGGTTTTGGGGGTGGCGCGTCAAAACCTGCTGGCAAAGTGCCTAATGAAAACCCAGCGCAGAATAAATGACGGTATTTAAATAGGGATCTTAGGCGAGTCCTGCCGGTGCCGAACCTACGGGTGTGCCTTATGCCGCTACCCCGGCCGCGGGCAGGCATCATATGCAAGGCCACGAGAGCTACAGCCAACACGACACCCCCGAACTCTTAGAACCAGTAATTACTAAGTAGTGTTGAAAAAAGCACCCGGCACCAATGTAAAAGAGCCTGGGCATGTCAATGGCCGCGCCACCGAGAGGTTCCCCTCCGGTTTCCGCCCGTACTACTTACATAATTACATCGCCGATGAGCGAATAAGGGGAGAACGAATAGAAACCTATTCTCGTCCCCGATGAATCTGCCGGCTCACGTAACTGTATGCTCGGCATCCCTTTATCAGCGTCGGGTGTGATCTTGCTGAGGTGAGAGAAGAGAGCACTTCCCACATGTGCTTACCTAGGTAGTCAAGCGTCTTGGCATCGGAAGCTGCTGCACCCCAGACCCAGATTGTCGGCGCGCCGCGTGGGGGATCGAGGTGTTCATATCTCACTATCCGCTAGCTTAGGTGGTCCGGGCCGAAATCGTAGTCGAGTTACTGATCCTTGTGACCAGACGAGACGCGTCGAGTTAAAGCTCGACATCGTCACCGTCGCTGATAGGGTAGATAAGCTGTGCCTCGCCTCGGCAGCTTTCGGTAGTTAGCCCATCCGAAGAAACTGTTCCATCGGACCGTCATCTCACTAGTGCGCCTCGCGCGCGCGCGGCCGAGGGTGTGCCCTGCCCTTGAGTAAATACGCCGTTGCCGCGAAGGGCGCCAGATAAATTCAACCTTCACTACTTCGCCGACACGCTAAGTGGGGTGGAGAGGCTCTCAGGCTTAGATAAATGACTCGTTGCTTCCGTCTACCCGTGAGCTAAAGATATAACATGACATCAGTCTACTTATTTCTGTTGACAGAGTACGAATTCGTCTTGAAACTCTCAGAAGGAAAAGAAACAGAAAAAGAGGAACTCGCAATGACAGTTACATGCAGCCCTGATGAGAAGCATATGCCCTCGGCCAAGACGGCGGGTCTTTTGCCCCTAGATCAGCTCATGGTGGTCAAGGAAGGCAAAGAGGAAGGCAAATTCCAGGCGTCGGCTGAGTCACTTGTCGATTTGCCGGCCGGGGCCATCTTTGCACGCATCACGGGCGCGACTGTGGGGTTAGGGCCTACGGTGAGTAATTCTCGGAGTCATTTTCTTCCTGTTTTGGCAACTTTCAAAGCACAAACCTTCCTTTTTAGGCCAAGACAATGAAACCCTCATAAATCACGCTCAAAGTGGCTATAATTAACTCCGAGTGTTACAGTGGAGCTCGGTGCAGGTCAGAATCTCTACCTTGTCAAGAGACTGCTGACGGAAGAACTGTGGCATCGACTAATCCTAAGTTCGAGTTCACTATTAGGCCGGGCGAAATCTTCACTTGGAACTTAACTCCATCCTCGTTAACGTCAACCATAGCTGTACCCCGACGCTCGAATGGGACATGGAACGGATGGAGATTCGTGTCAGTAGAAACCGCGATCTTAAAAAGGGAGACTGTGAGTAGTAAACTCGAATTAATATCTCATTTATCTTGATGTTGCGTCAGAGCGCTTGGTCTTGTCGAGACTCTTGATATCATTTTATTAAATTGATCGGCTAAATCGCTATCTATCAATCACACTAACCGTAAATATTTTAGTACTCAGTTTCTTTTACCCAAGTACCGAGTTCAAGATGACGCAGTCGTTTGACTGCTGGTGCGGGGCTGGCGAAAAGTGTTTCGGACGAATCGAGGGTGCTGCTACGTTAGGTGCCGAGAGGTTAAGTGGCTACTGGATCAATGGGCATATAAAGGAAATGCTTGAAGAGGCATCGAATAATAATGGAAATGGCTATCATACTTAATGCTGGCGAATGTAAACTTTCCGGCGTCTGTCTAGAACTCTCAGAGTACATATGGGTTATTATACCTCTATAGCGGGGCTCATTTGTTGAACTTGGATAGAGAAGATGTATGGTTATTTGACTCCAGTACTGTGTGTCATCTGGGTTCATTCCAAGTTTTAACTTTATACATATAAATACGCTTATCGGTCACTTCCCATTAATTTAAGCCTGACTTCTGAATATTGTATGCAATTAGATATCGTTATGGTTTATTGTAGGGGCGTGGCGGTGACTCGCGACCCATGACGTACCCGGGTTTCTTGAGTCGACTTCCGACCTTTGCCGATATGTTTTCATTGGATCTCTCGGAATAAATCAGGAGTACGGTCCGTTCTCAAGTGTCGAAGACGTAACGATAGTAAATATATTAGCTGCAACAGTGCCTAGATACTGCCACCCCGATACGCAGCTCGTCGAAATAAAAATTATCTGAATCGGGTTTAGACATCTCTTGATCCTAGGCGCCGAGCTAGGGGCTACTTGGTTAGTGTTTGGTACAACCAGTAGCTGGTTCATTTTAATCTACTAGTATGTATTTGCTGTGTCGAATTGGGTATGTAGGTTTGTGTGAGCAGGCATTTTAATAGTGGCAATCATCAAATCCATTATTACTTGAGATAACAAGTAGAGCTGAGGAAAGTCGGTACTATAGGAGAAAGTCGAGCCTTTCTACATAATAGTTGCATTAAATTCCTTATTGCGTAACATTATGCTATATGAGAATAATATTTCGTATTACTGTGATATCGAAATATTAGCTAGTGGTTTGCTTGGGGGCTGAAACCATTGTAGATCTTGGCGCGGCCCTTGGAACCTATGTACAGGAGCAGGATCAAACGCGCTGTGACGTAGGTATTTCTCTTGTTTCGTCTTCTTCTATCTACTCAAGACTTTGAATAAATTGGAGTATAGAAACTCTCATCTCCCCTTTCCTGCCTGTTTTCCTTCTTAGACTCTGGCCCTCAGGAGGTAATTATGCGGAACGAGGAGAATATTATTGTTCACCACAGTTCTAGACCCAGCAAACGTAGAAGATCAATACTACAGCCCTGACAGTTTGTTTACCGACGTTACTCTAGATCTGGATGATATTCACTCGAGCTTGCCGAAGCACAAACCACAAACCACACCCGAGGACAGGACCGCAGAATTGTCGTCGAACCTTTCGAATTGGCAGCGCCCTCTGACATAGTTACGTCACTCAGACGTTTGGGATGGAAATAACGCTCGTATACCACCGTGTTTTCGCCCTCAATTATGTGCCCGCGCTAATGAATTTTAACCTAGGCATTTACGTACACGAATCCGCAGCGCGATATTATACCAAAGAAGGCGGCACAAGCGAGGATACTCCTATCTTAATAGCAGCATACGATTTCATCTAGTATAGAATCGAACACCCATCGACCGAGCTAATAATGCCGAGCCGCGGCTTTGTTTGACGATAGTAGCCACTCGCTTGAAAATCATAAACGACCACACATATTAGAAGACAATAAGTATAGCACGAGCTATGCCCCCGCATTAGAGAGGGTTCTTGTCAACGCGATGCTGTCTAACTGACACTTCGCTGACGACCATATCATTGATCTCTTTCCAATACCAGGTCGGCCTTGATCTGGGATCCCAGAATATTGAAGTACATTGGGCTATACTCTGAAGCTGCCCAAGGTCCATACACAAGGTCTCGAGTCATTGCGCATTCATATCAATGATGTTGCGTTGCCTACCAGAGACACATATGATTGTAGTGTGACCTGAACTAATGAAGGTGTCGTGTGAACTATGAGTTGTTCGATAAAAGGGTCTTCAAGATGGGTCACTCTGGCAATTTCTACTAGTCTGCTACTGTGTCTTAGGTTAAAGAATGGTGACATGCTGAACTATTGTTCGGAGTATTGGTTACATGACAACTATGAGAACTTCTCATCAAAGCACTTGGATATGTTTGTTCAATTAACTAAATAATTAGTAAGCAATAGCAATGCGGATATTTTGACATGTCGAGGATATAAATTGCCATTCTGATTACATCTGTGCCCCTATCTAGCCAATGCTAAGGGGATAACCTTCAGATCTTAGCTTCAAAAGGTACTTACCCCTATTGGGTTGACTAACGTGGAAAAGGGGGTGGGGACCAAGACCGCTTAGGTAAGGAGCAAAACCAGGAGCGCCGGGACTAACAAGACTTGGGAGCGAAGCACGGCATAAGTCACTCTGCCTTTCTGAGAGATTTCGTGTAAAGTCTTCAGTGACCTTGAAGGCATGGTAAACACGTTCTGTGATGTGATTCCTAAACCTAGACTTGCTAACAGAATCGACTACCACAGCTTTGTTATAGGTACTTCAGAGGCACTAACTACTACTTTCCACGCTTCCGTTACTCGAAGCTCAAGAAATATATGTAGATGATCATTACTGTAGGGAGCGGTGAAATATAATATTCCTTATATCCGACCTATACACAGACTTCGATACCAATTATGCACCAACAACAGTAAATAGAATCGTGGTCTTCTCTATACAGCGTTTCCGCTTCGGGTAGTTGCCCTTTTAGCATAGGCCTAAAGTCGATTGGATGCGGGGTATATATCTATAATACCTTAAGAGTAGAGGCGTATACAGTCGTTCACAAGAGGCAATCAGTCAGGTAATTACTAAGCCTCTAAATTCCAGACAAAATTCTCCCTATGTGTAAGTGAGTGTGTAGGCTTCACACGATGGTACGCGTCTACGATCTCACAATAGGCTAAGGTTAGCTTAGTTGCGTTGTACGATCATGTCTCGGTTCTAGGCTTTATGTCCTGGTGGGAGATAAGCCTAGATCAAGAAGTCCGAAGTCCGCCCCACCCTGTGTAAATACATCGTGGATTTGTAACATCGACATTATACAAGGGATACTCTACGGGAGTAATGCCAAAGCCAGGATAGACTCGACGATGGGGCTATTCATAGTAGGTTCGAAAACATATTTCGACTATAAAGAGAGCATGCCAGCTATCATATTCTCGCATCACCTCCCCAGAACATCAGGACTTCCATCGCAAGCTTGTCTGCCAATCACTATATTCTCCCTATTACTGTCTATTCTCATTGCCTTTTCACAATCTTTTATCATCAGGAACTTTCTAAAATGGCCTTCCTACCTCCAGCTGCTCCTAAGAGTGTTCTTGGAAGACACCGACTCCTCGCTCCATCAGCGTCTGTCCGTGTCAGCCCCCTTTGTCTGGGAGGCATGAGTACGTTTGACTATCCTATTCTATTCTCATTTTCTTCTCTTTAGTAATAAATTGACCATCGCGAAGGTATTGGAAATGCATGGTCGTTCGGGATGGGAGAGTGCACCAAGGAGTCAGCATTCGAGCTTCTTGACACCTTCTACGACCTCGGTGGCAACTTTATTGACACGGCCAATACATACCAAGCTGGCGAGAGCGAACTTTGGATAGGTGAATGGCTACAGAAGTCCAGCCGCCGCTCGGAGATGGTTATGTGAGTATTTTCTGGGAACTATTTTCTTCTTGCTTGGCAATTTCTAGGATACAAGCTATCCTTTCTCCACTACGAATATCTAGAAGCTTCTGAAAGCCTCATAAATTACGCTTGAAATAAAAATGACTGACTCCTGAGTTCCCTAGTGCCACCAAGTACACCATGAGCCCCAAGTCTGGCCACGCCGTTCAGCAGAGCAACTACGGGGGTACTGGTGCCAAGTCATTGCACGTCTCAATCCACAACAGCCTGAAGGCCCTGCAGACAGATTATGTCGATATTGTAAGTTCATTCTAGAGAAATATGATAAAATCATCTAACCCTATTCCAAGCTCTACGTCCACTGCTGGGACTATGCCACCGAGATTCCAGAGCTTATGCACTCGTTGAATGGCCTCGTCAACCAAGGCAAGGTTCTTTACCTAGGTATTAGTGACTCGCCTGCCTGGGTAGTCGCCAAGGCGAATATGTACGCACGCCAGAATGGCCTTCGTCCTTTCTCAATTTACCAGGGCCGCTACTCTGCTCAGGAGCGCGACTTGGAGCGCGAGGTCATTCCCATGTGTAAAGAAGAGGGCATGGCATTCCAGCCCTTCGGTGTCATGGGTGGTGGATATTTCAAGTCCCCAGGCAAGAAGGACACCGGTGCTCGCAATATACCTCCACCCCTGTTGGTCGGCCGTGAGGAACAGATGTCCAAGGTCTTGGATGCTGTCGCTACGCGCCACAACGTACCCATCACGAGCGTCGCCCTAGCATACGTTCTCCAAAAGGTGAGCAGAAATCTGAAGAGACTAGAAATCTCATCCATTGACAACCATTGTAGGCTCCTCATGTATTCCCTGTCCTTGGAGGTCGCAAGGTAGAACACCTGAAAGCCAATATCGAAGCCCTCAGCCTCGAGCTTTCCCCTGAAGACATCAAGGAAATCGAAAATGGCTACGAATTTGATCTTGGTTTCCCTCATAAGTTCATGAGCTTGACAGGTTCCATGATTCAAGGACCCCAGGACATCAATATCATTACCATTATGGGTCACTTCGACTATGTTGCACCAGCCAAGGCTATTAAGCCTCATAGAGGTGATCTTACTGCGCCTTGGCAGGCACCAGCTTGAAGTAGCCTCGATCGCCGGGTGTATGGCATGGATTTGTTCAAGACACCGAAGGTTAATCGAGTCAGATTATAGAGTTATCCTAAACTTTTATGCTGTAACTCGGCTTAATATTAGGATTTGTAGCCCATACATGAGACAGCGGCAAAAACATTATATCTAACCGGGGGCAAGAAGACAAATATAAGATCTCTAATGATCGCCTTTGGTGGACATATTACACCTTTAAGTTAAGCGAAATAAATACGTATCTGGTATCTTTTCCCCAGTGTTGATGGTATATTTGTGTGAGGTCCTTTATATTGAGTCAAAGTAGCGGAATAATATATACCGCCCTCAGTACTTAGAGTACAGCGAGAAGTTCAGTTTAAAAAGAATAAAAAAGGTTCGCCGACATAGATATATACACTTTCTGATCATGTACATGATGGCATAGTAACCTCTGACAAAAACCTACCTCTCACCTTTAAGGTTAATTGTCAGGACCTTAGGTAGGTAGGGGTGTGCAATGACTTCTATTGCTGTGCGGGAGGTTCTCATCTAATGCTACGTGACGCTCGTCTATACACATACATGCCCTTTGTTTAGGTATATTATGATCAATAATCGTGACATTAAGTACCTAATAACTATTATAATACCTCTTTAGAATAAAGGATATATCTATGTATATAACTAAGGACTAGAGCGCAAAAGGATTCAAATCTTCACATAACAACAAGATTTATACATGCCCCCATGCTTGAGATCGTAAAAGTAACTACGGCCTTAACCTTGCTGTGGTAATTGAAACCGGCTTACTCAAGCAATACGAGCCTTGACTCCTGGATTAATAGAGAACCTTCGCCACGTAAACACACTAAATTTTATCAGTAGTCTATCAATAGAGACTTCGTACCAGCAAAACACCCAAAGATGGGCTGTTGTCTCGAAAACGCGCTGTGGAAAGCGAAAGCTCATAAGACAGATCGGTACATAAATTGCAACATTGGCTAGTCCACGACAAATACGAAGACTAATGAAACAGGGCGGCCCCCTTTGAGGCCCGAATTTTCAAGGTCAACCAGCATGTTTTCTAAGCAGAAGCTAATGGGTCGGAAAAGTTCCTCAACTGTAATTGGACTTCTTCTTTTTTTCATGCCGCCACTAGTGTTATGCTATGTCAGTGTGAGTCGAGTTTTTGGCTAAAAATGGGTTGGCTTAAAATGTTCTCGAAATGTCTTAGTTCTACGGATCGCTGTAGAACTTTGCGGAATTTCAGTGGACAGCTGCAGCAGCTCAGGCACGTTCAAGAACTTCAAAAATAAAGGAAATCCGAAAGCCCTAAATAAAGTATCATACTTAATTGTTATTATAGAGACGGTTGTTGCTATTGGCGCGTTATCAGGCCTGGTTAGTTTCCTGTACCCTCTGTCGTCGCCAGTTACACATGTTGGCCATGAAAATAGGGTTGTGAAGCTGCGAAACAGGTGGTGCGACCAACATAATCCAATATATTGTGTTTGGCGCCCATGATTTAAAATTTGTAGCATATGAACCCAAATACGGTGCTACAGGTTTGGCAATGGTAACTTGGAACATCCCCTTCTCAATGCGGGAATATCCAAGCTTGAGACTGACCGGTCCTGGCCCTAACGGCTCTGACTGGTGTTGGGGTTAGTTGTGCGTGATTAATCATCTCCGCGGGCCTTCGGTGCCGGACTTTTCAAGGCCTTGGCATTAATGCATATCTAGCATACGCATAGAATTAGAATACTTCCTCACGCATATTCCCGAAGAGGAACTGTGGGGGTCGCGCTCACGAATCATCAATGTGTCATCCGGAGGCATCCATAACATTCAGAGCAAACAACCCGCCGACCCGGCAACTTGGCTCGAGTTGTAGCAGTATTGTTGGGTTCGGTCTACGGGAAGGGGCTTAGCAAGTACCTAAATATAACGTAAATAGCCCGCCTGCTGCGAGATCGGTCCACGGGGGTAGGTGGGGTCTTCCTCGCCGGATGTCGTGAAGGAGTCATACGAAGAGGTGACCTGATAATAAGTGAAGGCGCCGAAAAGTATACTTCGTGCATTTTAGGCGCGATGACTTCCTGACTGACCCGGAGTAGATCCTCATCACGCTTGGGCGAGTGATGGCCTCAGGGCGTGTATCGCTTTTCGCTCAATGAAAAGGGGTCTCCGAATAGGGGGGCAAATTGAAAAATGAAGGTATAGTGAGCAGGCAATCTCCTTTTCAAGACCATAACTGAGGATATCTTCACAGTGTCGGAATGCGCGGGGTGGCGAGTAAAGTGATGCCTATCAATTAGTGGCTGTTATGTGCATGTTTATGGGTTGGAGATACGCCCGCGGAGAGGTCAGACAAGGGATTCTACGGGGTTCGGTTCAGTATCGAAGCGAAAAAAGCAGTACCCCCTACTCATTGAACCGATGGTGGTTATATAGTAAGCTGCAGCATATAGGCTAAGCATGCATTGTCTTGTTATTATGAGCAGTGAATTGAGGTGCGGTGCACACCAGATGCGAAGAACATCAGGAGAGCATGCCGAGTGCTGTTCTCCCCTGAAAAGGAGAACCCGAGCAACCAGGAACTCAGCTAGCCGAAGTTTCAATGGTAGTAAATTAGGCATCAATCACATGCGAAAAACTACAAAGTAAATTTGTCAAATAGATAGATTATATTACCGAGTTTTTTTAGTCCATGTTGATTATGATATCTCTTCTTTCTCATCCGAGAACCCCACGCCATTACACCGTACCGAGGGTATCTGCCGCTGACCAAACGAGGGTATATATGATAGTGAATGAAAGCCCATGAACATGATCTCGTGAACGAATGACAACACCTAAGCCTCGAAGTAGACCCAGGTTACAATAACTAATATTAAGTAGTGGCACGCAATATGATTGATGTCCTTGTCGCCTGGAGGTACCGCTTCTCAAGGGATATTGACGTTTGACATAGGGGCGATTAGTAAGTCATTCTGTGTGTGAAAGCAGCTTATGCGGTCACGGCGGCGTTGTCGGCAGGCACTGGCGTCGTCGTCTTCTCGGGGAATTGGCCAGCATTGTGGACACGTCCGTACCGAGTGAAAGCTGAGGAAGAGGGTTAGTTTCCATTTGTAGCCTCGCGTCGATCACTGTCGCAGTAGGGGTTACTTACCCAGGTTCAGCTGGCCGTAGTCCCATCTACGAGCGAGGAAGATGAAGGTAAAAGACAAGACGGGGATCAAGAGCACATCTAGAACACCGAAGAAGATGAAACCAGGTGTCACGCCGATGCGGTTGCCGCCATCGGTTAGACCGAAGGCAATGGGGTACAGAAGCCAGAGCAGATTAACCCAGCCTGACAACAGCGTGTGGTCGCCCGACACGCCTACGCGCTTAGCTGACGCGCCGGCACTGAAGGTGCTGAAGGCCAACAGTAGCCATGAGACGGTGCCGAAAGCATAGAAGCCCCATTTATAATTCGAGGTTGTAAACGCCGAGATCAGATACGAGATAACCCTATGCTTGATTAGAACCCTTCTCCGAGATCTTCTAGTATTAAGCTCTCGAAGGCATCTGACTTACCATGTCCACGACAGGAAGATGTTATACAGAATAGTAGCCCACGGTACGCCGCTGAGGAGACCCAGTGCGGTTATAACGGCTGGGAAGCTAACGACCCAGTTGACATATTTGGGCCAGAAGATCTGCCGAGTCAATGCTAGCCTCGGGCTCGAGTTCACTTCCCTGACCAAGGCATAGCCCAGGTCTGACGCTTGGGCGAAGTAGGCAATCGAGCCAACGAGCAGGGCGATGGTGAACAGATAGTGGAAAATCTTCTCGCCGGACCGGGCGACGAAAGTTAGACCAAAGAAAGCAATGAATGAAACTACGTAGATTGCTGTCACTGCCCACAGCCAATCGCTGCCATTCACGCTGAGTGCCTCGTTGCCAGCGGGCGGGTTGATGTCCAAGGCGGCGTTTTCACGGCCTAGCAGAACAGGCATATTGAAAAGTGATGTTCAAGTGATCCTTGTAAGTGGTGAGAGAGTTCTGTATATTCGTTGCTGGGTACAACCTGTTGCTGCCGCACTTCTGTACTCGGTAGGTGTGTGAGATAGAAGGAACAATGAAGGGCGGAGGGGTGATCTTTATATCTACTCAAAGTGAGGGGACCACCAGAGCACCAGAGGGCGAGCGACGGCCTAGATCTCGATCCGGGCAGGCATTGATTCATCTCGCGGGTTGGAGGGCCTTGGGCGAGCAGTTGGCTTGTTGTAAGCCCGAGCCGCCCGAACACCATCCAATCTGATGATCGACTAACGTCTGACAAACGCGATGATGATAAATCATACCCAACCGCATCTCCCTCACCGGACGGCCAGTTATGTTCTACGCTTCCCGCTAGGATCGTACAATCACCAGGTCAGGTGTCGACTTGAATTTCGGGACGCGGGTGGACCGGGCTGCTTTGTTGCATGCGCTTCTAGTCTAGGGGGGCCGACCAGCCTGACGATCGGGACTGAGTGAGCAACCACTATTAGACCCGATCGCCATTATTAAAAGCCGAGAAACTTCTAGACTGCATACCATTCGTTACATCTAAATACTACCATGCACTGTAGTTAGAAGCGATGAACCACCCGAGCAGACACTTGAGCCAGCAGGCTGGGCTGCTGCTGTTTTCCCACTTACCGCTTGAGCGAGGCATTATCTGAAGCGTTGTTGACGCCACTCTAGTTTATACTACGCGCAGTCTACGGGGACACCACAGCGACAACCATAAGAGAGTGGGATAGCTCTTCGAAGCGCGGCAACATCGGCTATAGCATTTAGAAGCGACGCCGAGAAACAATAGGATCAATTGTCAACGACCGGAAACGTCGGATGGCATTGTTGTCGATTGTAGGCAAATAGTGCATTAGACGTCGGTCGAACCAGGGAGCATTAATAACCGATCAGGATTGGTGTGCCGGTAGATGCCGGTGGCATCCGGGGTCGAATGTGGTCGATGCCGTGACACATGACGATCGAATCAGGCGTTTGTCAGGGCACCATACAATATGGGAGGCACTGGAACTGTGTCCGACAAGGCCGGATGGGAAAAAAAGAGGCATATACCTGGCTAGGATCCTGGCGGGGTCCGATCGTCGGTACAACCGATTTATTACCATCTCGTCATATTATTGTACGGAGTAGACTAGCAACGACGTCAACCTGTGAGGTTCGCCCGACGATGCTTGTGACTGACTGGTGCCATCGTCGGTCCTGGTCGGTCGCCATCGGTCGCCATCGGTCGCCAATGTTACGCAACAGCACTATGCATACTTATGCAACTCCTTTGTGCCGACCAAACAAACACTCACTAGTGGCGACGACACAATGTGGAAAATGCAGTAGATCGGTGTCCGAGTGGGGAGCAACATCCATTCAGAGCCTCACATCCTACCTTGTGCGGGCATGTCGGTAGTTGACGTGATTGACCCAGTGAAGACCCCATCATGCATGGGCTTGAATTAGGTGTCGATCGGCCACTATAGCCGTCACCTTGCCAATGCAGCTTTGGTAGCCTGGTACGCCCTGCAACAATACAGTAGTAGATAAGAGGCTATCGAGATGACTCAACTAGGGGTGGAAGAAAGCAGCCTGGTCCGGCAAACATTGTTTCGTTGATATGTTGTTACTATAGTTTGTAAAGCGTTCTGATATTAATTGTTAGTGTGTAGGTGTGAAGGTCTAGCTAGGTAGGTACCTAGTAGGTAAGAAATACACAAAAGACGCAAGTCACGTGCGCTTGAATAACTAAAGCCACATGCATTCCTAAGAAGAAGAGTTGATGCGTGAGATACGCATTATAATTCAACACACACCAGTAATATAGCACCCCAGACATTAATCCCCAACCACCAAAGGCTTTGAAAACATTGAAGTCCCTCCCTTGTCAGTCATTTGCCATCACGATGTCAGCATCACCCAACATACCAAGAGCCTACCGCTTCCTCTTCACTACATTCGAGCCCCTGCTCGCGACATCCGGCGCAATCAATGCCTTCTTCTCCCCGACGACGCTCCTCAGCTCGACGGTGCCAAGCGTGCCGTACTCGCCCGCGCTATCGCCCCTCTTCACCCAGATGACGGGAGCTTGGCTAATGTTGGCGTTCCACGATTTCGTCACACTGCGCTCTGATGACTTCAAGGATGACGTGCGTGTCTGGCGGCACACATTGGCCGCCTCTGCCGTTAGCGACGTCTTCTATACGGCAAGTCTCATACAGAGCATGGGTCCTGCTTGGTTTTTTAACCCATTGCGGTGGGACGTGATGAATGCGGTAGCTGTGATCACGACTGTTACACCGTTTCTCGGCAAGCTATTCTTTCTCGCGGGCGTAGGTTTGCCCAAATTTGCTGCTGTGAGAAAAGGGGGCGGGAAGAAGACGGAGTGATAGAGGCATCTTATATATATTTAGAGCCAGGCCCTATGTCCGGTGTTAGTCCCCGTGCACATGACAAGTGCCGAGGGAAAGTAGGTTGTAAAAATATCAAGCATGCTTCCCACTATAACACACTATAATAAGTACAACCATTCCAATGCCTTGCGCCAGTTATGCTCCGTTTCCGCTACGTCTGCTGTTCATACCCATACAAACTTCAAATTCCATTGAAGTGCCCATGCCACTATATAACCACCACATTACGTTAATGTAACCCTCACCATAAAAAATCATTCTGTTAATAACCTTGTTTCATCTGCCAGAGGGCTGATTTGGCGCGCTCGCGAACGTCTAATTCGTCATCACCCTGACTTAGGGCTTCTAGCCTCTTAAGAAACCCCAAGTTCTTTAGTTCGGTCGCCCGTTGCGAGCACGCACCTGCGTCGCTCATATCATCCTGCCATGTCAGATTGTTAATCAGGTGGCACAGCGCTACTCGCACTTCCCGATCTTGGCTGCTGGATAGTTTGGCCAGTTGTTTGAGCAAATCCGTCTGCGTGATAACAAGTTGGCGGTGCCGCGGTATACTTGCAGCGATGTGGACCAGAATGAAGATGACTGCTTCTATGATCTTGGCTTGGGGTGGAAGGACTCGGGTCTCGTTACCGCTTGTGCCTCGTCGACTGAACGGATGCAGAACTTTGGGCTTTAATTTAGAGGCTAAAATTGAAAATAGGCGATCCTGGCCCAGGGTGAATAGAAGATAGTCAATCATCTCCATCGTGTCGTTGGCAGAATCTGGACTATTGCTGGTGTGTGCGCCACCAATCAAATTCCTGATAAAGTCGAGCCCTTGTTCTTGTATCGCCAAGTCATCTTGTCTGGCTTTACGGATAGGGTTCTGCTCTAATTCTTTGAGAGTGTCCAGTCGAGACTCGGCCAATTGGAGGATTCGAATGTCTGACTTGGGTGTGGCCGAGGTAGCCTTGTAGAGGGAGCCTGCAAGCCATGGTCGATTTTGCTCCTCTACAAAACCCATATCTACATCTTCGTCCATGACATCCGGTGTAGCCGAGGCCGACTGTCGTTCCGACCGAGTCCTTGCCGAAAAGAGTGCCTCGTCTTCAGTATCGTCACAAATGAGCTGGACCAGCCAGCCCGACTCAAGCTCTTCCACACATCGTTTTTTATGGTCAATACTAGCAGAATCAACTAGATGTTTCAGAGCCCATAACGCATTTAGCCTCAGCGCCGAATTGAGGGAATGTGCGTGTTCACATAAGACTTTAAGTACACCAGCATCGATCAGAGGCTGGAAAATAGCTGTTAGAAAAATATTACTCTACACTATCTGGGTGATACTCACATCTCTCATTGGACTAAAATCCGGCACGAGGTTGCATATGCAAGCCGTCGCAGCAATCTGAACATCGACATCAGGATGTCGGAGTAGGCGGAACAAAGGTTCTGAGGCATTTTGGTCAACCAAAGCAGTCCGCAGTGTATTAACTGACCGTGACAGCATTCGAATAGCATAGCACGCTGCGACGATAACCGGTACAGGGTTCTGCTCAAGCAGTGATGCTTTACTTCTAGAGTTGTTGTGACGCAACACATCTTGGTCTTTTGTGTGCTTGGGACTGCCGGAAAACGGATTTAGAGAGTCGATTATGTAGGTTACCACTTGCTGGTCTACAATCGCTTTACGAAAGTCTTCTTTGAAAGTTGCCAGCGCGCCAAGGGCCCTTAGCGTATTTTCTCTCACCCTTCTGTGATGAATAAGTTGGGGATGTTGGCCTTCGTCACCCAATCGACACTCGGATGCGAGGCTGCCCGTGACGCCAATATGGTCACCATGAGGCGACCAGGGGCGAGACTCTGTTGTGGACAACGGCGTATCATAACTACTCTTGAGCAGTTTACATATCGTCTTAACAGCACCGCATTCGAATGCGGCCTTCTGCATAGATTCACTATCTGTGATGAGGCGAGCAAGAATGGCCGGCGTCTCTTCGATGACATCCGGCTTCGTCTTTGCATTATGACTCGTCCAGCCATTCCCAGACTCTTTCATCTTCACATCCGCATCTTCGAGTAGCTCTAACAGAACTGGGACTACTAATAGCCCCATGCTTGCTTCTCTCATCTTGTATACGAACCCGGTCTTGAAGAGGGAGGTGAGCACAGAGGCGGCCATTAGCGCTTCACTTCCAGTACGGGTGCGTACTAAATGGACAAGCCACGGCACGAGTGGAGTTTCGACGTCTCCCAGATCCGGATCCGCATTGCGCGCAGTATTCTCCTCGGGTGGTGTCCAGGACACTAAACTTGTTTGTAGTTTCGAGGACGGTCGACCGTTCGTACTGGAGGCCTCTCTGGAGGATTGGGAGCTCATCGGCGAGAACCCTCCACTGTTTCCAGGTACACGAGGAAAAGATGGGGTTCCAGGCAGCAGCAAGTCCATCACCGAATCCATTATTCCAGATCCCTTAGGTTTCGTGGGCCTCAATCCTGGTAACATAATGAGCTCGGGCGGTGTATCACGATATTGGCCACCCCCAGTGTTGATGTTTGGGAAGATCGCGAGGATCGACGGTGAGTACACGAGTTTACAGACTCGGAAGGGAGAGTCTGTAATGATAGCAGCCACCGCGCCTAGCAACTCGTCCAAGCTTCTGCTAGATATAAGGGGTTCTGGTATATACTCTCCTAGTCCCTCTATTCGAGCACGGATCTCGGCTTTGGGTAGCACATATCCCTCGCCCACAGCAAAGGTCGCTATTCTTGTGGCGAGTGCGTCTAAGATACCACAATCCACTAGAATTGTTTGGTGACGTTCCTCGCAGCAGAGAGTCCTGATGAGGTAGGCGACGATTGTTATCGGAGTTTCGGTTTCACGACGCAACGCCCTTGGCAACAAGATCTGATGTAAACTCTCCAAACAGTCATCGGAAAATATAATGTCTGCCAGAGACTTGGGATTTATAGGTGAGGATGCCGGGGCACATGCCGTGGCGACTGCTAAGTGCTTGATGACGCGCAGGGCGGCGAGAACGATTTCGGGATGCTCGCTTTGAAGACAGTATTCACCCAAGACGGCGGGTAGCGCATCCGCGGCGGAAAGCGGCAGGAGGAACGCGGGACCGGCTACAGATAAGTTATTGTCAGCTCCGGCTCACAACCATCAATAGGAGTAGCGAGACTGGTGTCGTACCGTTCGCAAAGCTAGCAAGGAGCTGAAGAGCTTGTAATCGGGCGGTCTCGTCGGGAGTGAACGTATCGGGGGCCAACAAGGGCTGTCGGACTTCCTTCCCGGTTAAATTTCTTTCCGAGTCGCCGGGCAGCAAAAGCTTCACTATGTGCGGGACCAGGCCGTGTTGCACCCAGAGCGTCTTTTTCTGGATGTCGCCGATCACATCATTCTTCAGCCGACGTAGAGCAGCAACACGGTCAACAGGACTCCCGTTGAGCTGGGCTATAATCGCCTGCGGGTCTAGGTCCATCTTGATAACGGGAGCTGATACCTATGTATGCAAAATGCGCCAATTACACATTACAAAAACCCTCCTAGCTGAGGTTGTCAGGGCAGCAGGTCGATGGAGAGGAAGTCCGGAGCGTGGTGATTGTCGGCGTTGATTGTCGGCGTTGTCGCGCAAGTGTCAAAGCATGCGCCCAGCGAGCGGCCAATCCGGCCGAGTGTTCTGTAGACGGCAGGCATGTACTACCCTACACGACATGTAGCGTAAGGTGGTACTATGTACCCATGGTATGGAGTTACCACATGTGCATATACTGGTAGTAAGTACATTGATGCCGATGGCAGTTGGCTCGTGCGCCCTCGAGCCGGTGCCGATCTAGCATCTAGATAAGCCCCGTGTGCTCTGCATACGGTCCGGCTTAGGTAATTCATTCCAACGGTGTTGCAGCATTTTGGTTTACGTTTTACTACAATGTCTACCTAAATTTCCAAAATACCCAGTTTCAAAAACTTCAAGTGCCAGGTGTGTTTTATCACTGTCCATCTACATATGTTATACTATAGTCAGTGGAACTGAGACACGTCAAAAGTCAGGTTTAGAAAATAAAGTTTCACTACGTAAGAAGTAGATAAAAATGTTGCCTTAGGTATGTTTTACCTAATAATTTATACCAAGAAAGCCTCAAAATAACACCATGACCGGGGCAATACTAGACAGATA
This sequence comes from Xylaria polymorpha, assembly GCA_003426235.1. Lineage (NCBI taxonomy): Eukaryota > Fungi > Ascomycota > Sordariomycetes > Xylariales > Xylariaceae > Xylaria > Xylaria polymorpha. Next base: position 50,416 of record NQIM01000252.1, read on the forward strand.
TGTAGGTCGGTACTTAGTACTTAAAATACCAAAGGCAGTTTAGATAGGTAAAACCTGAGTGGTGGGAGGGGGCCTGAGTCGTCCAATCCTCTTCCCTTTATCTTGTCCTTTTAGGGCCTACCTGGTCAGTAGGCGCAGTAGCCTGAACAGGTGCCCATTAATAAAGACTTGGTGCGCCAGGGCTGGCGATAACATGCGGAATCAAATGACGAGACGAGGCAGAGCTAGCCGCTCGGCATGACCTAACCGGTGAACCTGTTCCTCCTATAAACGTTAGTCTCGGACATTTACTCACAATTCTCAATATTCCAATGCCGATAGCCTGTTCTAGATGTGCTGTTTCTAGTTCAGCGGCCCCGAGGCCATGTACCGTTGTTGCGTAGAGTTTGACTGGTACGGCTGCGACCCCACCACCATCACTGCGAGCGAGCCCTGAGACCTGAGGCACCGACGAGGCACTGAGGGAAGGCACTGCACTGAGGAGGCACTGAGGCACCAGGCAGCACAGAGCACCCTGCCCAAATCACCCCACCAAAGTCGAAAGTTACGAGTAACCGTAACGAGCTGGTGCAACCGTCACAGCTCTCCCGCCTCGTGCGCGTGCCCGACCCGAGACGTGACCCACGATGCCCCGGAAACCATGTTGGCCTCGTCTCCTGTAGCGCCACGGCCAACGAGCGCTTCTGCCTCTCCGCGAGACTTCCGCTATGCACCACGCCCGCCGTCGCCATCGACCCGCTCTCCCCACCAGTCCCCCACGATAACCACCTCGTTGCGCCGCCGGCACTCCAAGCACTCGGCCCCTTCACCACCGCCCGGCTCCCACAAGTCGCCATCGCAGCACAGGCCAAGGCAATATGTGGGCGTGGATGCAGCCACGCAGTACTCGCCCATGGAACCCTTCGACCCAACGGTTCCTCTACGAGCCGCCGATGCGCCTGCTCCACGCAAGAAGCCCACCTCACCTCCCACGGCCGAGAAATTAGCAACGCCGCCTATACTACCACCCAAGGCTATAGAACCGCCCGTCGAACGGCCCGTCCAGCCGAGTCCGGAGACTACCCAGTCGGACAGGCAGTCGGCGAACCCACTCTCCCCTACAAAAAGGCGCAACTCTCACGATCATAGCATCGTATCCGCTGTCGGGGCCAGCCAATCCAGCTCCCCAAAGCGCACCCGCCCCAACGCAAGTCCTCCCAAAATATTACCATTGCGCTACGAGTTATGCGAAATCGAGGACATGGTCATCCTTATCGCCAATATGATAGGGGAATTGATTGAAACCAATGACTCTCTGGCGATGAAGAGCGGCAATCTCACGAGGTTTCATTCTCGGTAAGACACCAGACTTCTTGTTCTAACTGCAGACGAATTCTCACCCGTTTATCTACAGAACAGCGCCAGGCATCTCCGTCTTAGATTATCTACAGCGCCTTGCGAAACATGCCACCCTGACTCCACCCCTCTTACTTTCCATGGTATACTATATCGACCGGCTATGCGCATTATACCCAGATTTCACCATAAACACCTTGACTGTCCATCGATTTTTGATTACTGCGGCTACAGTTGCTGGGAAGGGGCTCTCTGATTCATTCTGGAACAATTCTTTCTATGCGCGCGTGGCGGTGTGAAGGTGGCGGAGTTGAAGCTCTTGGAGCTGGAGTTTCTCTATCGGGTAGACTGGAGGATAGTGCCTATCCCAGAAGTCCTAGAAGCCTATTATAAAGGACTGGTCGACCGTTGCGATGGATATGTTATCCAAGAAGCGCTAGAGCCCGCTGCGCTAGAAGACGAGGAGACAGACGAAGCTGACGATGAGGAAGAAAGCGACGTCCCTTCTAAAGGAAATGCGACATTATGAATTATAGGGACACGAGGTTTGGAGTTCTGTGAGGGTTAGTTTTGGTCCTCATGCGGTAGAATAATAGTCCAATCGCACAAGGCTGCGTTATTACGCCTGTGTGATATGGGGCGAGTAAATCAAAGTCTACAGCAGGTTAAACGAAATGGGGTGGTCACAAGCTACTAAAAACTTGCCAAGGCTCGTCAGCTTGGAACCCTCGAGATCCTGTTACGTAGCTCACTCTGTACCTACCTACCTATGATATAATCTAATAGAATACAAAACTTAAACTTCTATCCTATTTACTTAGCGTAAGGATGTGGCATTTATCGACAGATTTACTTGACTGAAGTTATCACACCTTACCTGTCTATTTGCATTATGCTGTAGTTTCTTTTGATGTTGTAAGCCTGCCCCTTTCAATGTTGATGAAGTAAGTACCTGGTAGTAGGCAGCCAGCCACTGGTACTGCAGGTACTGTACTTTGCACTAAAGAATCCCCCGTTAGCGATTCGCCCAACTGTCCCACCCCTGAGCGACTGATGACTACCTAAGGTACATATATACATGTAGTGATCCACCAAGCTCATCGGCAGATCGTCTCCGTCAACCAATATTGTTAAACCACTTCTCTTTTGCAGCCACATAGGATTGTACCATCTACGCAGCAGGACAACATCATGAAGCTAGCGACAATACTATCGGGCCTAGCCGGCCTCGCATTAACAAGATTCGCCAGCGCCAGCGAGCGAACGGCTGCCATTTACATCCAAGCGATAGCAGCATCACCACCGGCACCTGTCCCGCTTGCCGAGCTCCAGTACGACACACTCGCACCCTCTGAGGCCCAAGTTCTCACATACGAAGCACCCGAGCTACCCGATGAGACGAAGCTGGTGCGCGTTGGTGTCTACGACCCCGAGGCCAAGCAGTGGGCCTCTTCGACCTCCGTTGCGTCCGTGGACAATTTCGATAAGGGGTATTCGCCCGCCCTTATGTTGTCGGTAGATCATTCTGGCGTACCGATCAGTGCGGCAATCCGTGGCGTGAGGATTGATGCGGGACAGACGAGGGATTTTGGACCACAGGCTGTGATTCTTGTGACCGAGGCTGGGAAGCAGCCCGATCTGAACAAACCCATCGTCTTGTCTCCTGAGGGAAAGCAGGTTGTTCCGGAGCAGAAGTCGATGCTTCAGAAGTACGTTGTCCCTAGTTGAGCTCGACCACAAAGAGCCGGCCATTCTCCCACATATCTACATGCTTGAGGATGCCTCAGATTCTCTTGATTATAGATTTGAATTACTTGCTAACTATTCACAGGTACTGGTGGGTGATAGCACTTGTTGTCATGATGAGTGTTCTAGGTGGCGGCGACGAAAAGAAATAATAAGTTCCGGTACTTTCTCGACCCATTACGAGAAACCTTTGCCCTCCCGCCTCTTTTTTTTAACAAATATGTCTTTTCAGTGACTTGTTAATTTTAATTGCTTGCGTGTCGTGTTGCAAGTCTCGGAAGGTGACAACACGGAGACTTGGATGCCACACGGAAAAAGAAACCAAAAACCCGTCATGGCTATCTATTTGCTGAGTTGTCTCATTAGACAACTGGCCAAGCTTCGTCCCCTTCATTATGCCCCTATATCACCATTGGCCCTATCTAACTGTGCCTTCTTTGACCTGAGCCCTGATATTCCTTCCCGTCACAAGGAGGTAGCGGTACTTAGGTACCCCGGTTCGTTTTAGCGTCGGTGTGCTTATCGATACAAGGGCGGTGACAGCGGCGCCTGGCAGAACTTGTGCCTTGGTTGGTGGGTAGCCTGGTGGATACCCCGGCGACGTGAATTGGTTGGCTGGAACTAAGCTCACCCAATAAACACCCGGCCTTCTCTCGTTCACTTGAACTTTCCTCACAACCATACCAACTTGCGACTCGCCCCTACGCTCTCTCAACCTCGATTTCTCAGCATTCTCCATCCTTGAACCTTTATTTTAGGCCAATCCGCTCCTAACCCCAGTCACAATGGCTTCTTCGAACAACGCCACTCTCCCCCAGGACCCCTCCAAGGTCGGTGACGAGGCCGTCGATGTGAAAGGCAAGGGCAAAGCGGTTGCAACTGAAGAGCCCGTCGATCAGTCCATGGACGAAGATGATGAGGAAGACAGTGGCGACGAAGAGGTAAGCTAAAGCAAACTTTTGTGACGTTATTATACACCATCAACTAACAATTAACTATCCAGGCTGGTGATGATGGTAAGCACCTAAGTTCAGCCCAGTGGTTTTAAATCCAATTTCAATTAACACGTACCTGTTTCGCAGCCGACGATGACGACAATATGGACGAGATTGACCTCAACAACATTGTCGATGGTGGCCGCCGCACTCGTGGTCGAGTTATCGACTGGGCCAAGGCTGCCGAAGAGAATCCCGCTGATGATGACGACGATGACGATGATGAGGACGATTTCCGCCCGGAGGGTGAGGTAGATGGCGATAAAATGGACGAGGATTAATTGCGCCGACTCGGTTGATAGTCATACGGTTCTGGGTGCTGGCGCCCCTTGCGCCTTTAGTGCCACCTCGCATGACATCTCTATGTTTCTCCAGGCTCAACATTAGATGATGAAAGCGTGTCTCTACACGCTCATGCATGCGTGACGATCGATATAGTTGTTGCTAGCTTGGATCGGCAAGCATCTGATGCTGCATGAACCTGTCATACATGGTCTGCATAACTATTGGTCGCGCGTCTGAATATACACAATTACAGACAAGGTTGTACACTGAATGCTTCAATGATGTGCCTGCTCCTAATTTCCTACCAAATAACTAAACATTTTGGACTGTGCTGAACAAATCGCAACAGCAATCTATGGATCCCCCATATGGGTCATGGCTTCAGCTTCCTAAAATGTACACCCTTGACACACACAAAACCCACTCACCGCCACCTTATACCTACTTCACTACCATGCCTATTAAAAACCCTCAGTTGTGCAGGAATCAAGCAGGAATACCATGTGCATTATATTAGCCTGCGAATATTCAATGCCAACAGAGTTTGGCTTCTCTGGTTAGGTGCCAGAAGAAGTATTCCAGAAGTACTTCACAAGTACCTAGCCTTGAAGATTGTACTACAAAACAGCACAGAGTACGCAGTCCTAGTACCTAGTACCTAAATATGGCCGGAGGTTTTCTAATCACGATGCAATGAAACTACAGGAAGGTACGATAGAAAAGGCACATTTAAAGACCGCTAACAGGGGGGTACAAGTTCTTTTTCCCGGCCACTCTCGTCAATGTCATTGTTCAATCGTTACAAAAGACGCGAACCTATCGAAGCAAAAAAGCACAGCTCTCTGTACTGTACAGTAGGTTGTGGTTTCCAAAAAGGATAGCGTTTCCTAAAAGGGCTAATCATGTATCTAGTGCCCATGGAAGCCTTAATTGGCCGCACCACCTCGTCAAAAGTGGGTATTATAGCGGCGGACCTCGCCACTCCCGCCGCAAGGTTACCCTCAACAAGGAGGGAGCGGTATCGGGGACAGTTCGTGGCGTCTACTCTGTAAAAGTCAAGTCGACCTCAAGGTGAACAACAAGCCCACTCGCCGCCCCTTTAGATATTTCTGATCCTCTAAAGACAGCCACGGCGACGCAAGATTCGGCACTATTAATTGGACGGTCCATGTGCACCAATTGTTAGATGACGGCATGCCTAGTCGAGGCAGGTCCTTAAGCCACCCGCTTCGCTATTCCTTTCATAGCCCAACCATGCAACTTAGGTAATACCTACTAGTCGTCGACAACACGACAACTAACTATAGTGCCTAATTTGGCTAGGATCAATTGAAGTTGCTCTAGGTCCATACAATATAGGTATAAGAACTAGGCGAAAAGACCAAGCCCGCTTACAACAAGAACATACGAGGATGAGTATGAAGAACAAAAATGCCGCTCGCCCTACGCCAAGTATTATGTACACGATCCTTTACAGTATACATGGCTGATGGGCGAATGGGGGAAACCTCGTGAAGATCCACCTCCCGGGTGACTACGGCCTATTTATTCGCCGAGCCTTCCCCTCGCTCTGTCATTGCCCCGGATTCCCCACACTAGACTAGGCCAGTGTAGGCAAATCCCCAGGAGTTCCCCAGCCCTTTGATATACCGGATCCCGGCAGTCCAGTAGACGGTAAGGTTAGATGGCGACGGGAGCGTTTTTCTGTGTACAGCAAACTCTCATCCGTTCACATAATACAACATACAGGCGAACGCATGTATCCAATCTCTGCATCATCAAGGAAATACACAGTGAGAGGTGAAACAAGAGCCATTATGGCGAAATACTAGCTCGTTCGATCGTGAGATCGCTCACTCTAACAGATGCAGAGCCCATGACGAAATCGTATACATAACCCCGACGAAGACGACCGGGGGGGAGATGCAATGTTCGTGATCTGCATGGCTGCGGTGAACGGCCAACGGGCCAACAAGCCAAGCACATCCAACCATACGTCTATCCGCTGATCCATCCGTCCACCTGTCTCTCTCTCTTGTTATATACCCCCATCCCTCTTCTCCTCTTTCTCCCCAACGCCTGCCACCGTTGCATTGGTATTTTGGAGTTGACTCCTCACTCGCTGTCTGTGCCCGAGACCAAGAGGCTGTCCATTCTGTGCTCGCTTTTACACACAGCCACAGGTCGCGTGAGGCTCTCTTGTCACACAAAACAATGGGCTTCAAGGACTTCATCCGGAGCCGCTCGCTCAGGGTGAAAGACAGCAAGCGCACCAAAGCAGCTGAGCTCACCCTCCGGGAGTCGCTCTATCCGATTTGTCTCGTCACCGTCCTATTTTTTCTATGGGGGTTCTCGTATGGGTTGCTCGACACGTTGAATGTAAGTGGCTGTTACTCTGCTTTTTAGCCAATTCGAAAAGCCTCCCACGGCGAATATGACCGCTGGCGAGGCTTTTACCAATACGACATCAGTAGATCTACGGTCGTGAGAGTATTATGCTTACCAACATTTTCAGAAACATTTTCAGAACACGCTTCATATTACCAAGTCAAGATCGGCAGGCCTCCAAGCAGCTTATTTCGGGTTTGTTGCACCTCCAGTTCCTTACAAAGTACTCACCAACTAATTTCATACTCAGTGCATATCCTCTCGCTTCTCTCGGCCATGCCAACTGGATTTTGAGACATTATGGATACAGAGCAACGTTTATGTGGGGTCTCTTTTTGTATGGTATGTACCAATTGCTCGACTTCGAAGGCTCGAACCACAGTCGGCTGACACGGATGGCACGCGCCTAAGGTATTGGTGCATTCATCGCCATTCCCTGCATTAAGGCGCATTCCTTCGGTGGATTTTGTGCCGCCATTGCCATCGTTGGCAGCGGACTAGGTTCTCTCGAAACAGCTGCGAACCCATACATTACTGGTAAGCAGAATGTCAGTTCCAGAACCATGGATCGATGGCCCTAACCATCGACGCTTCTCTTACTTACTAGTATGCGGTCCACCTAAATATTCCGAAATCCGTATCAACACCTCCCAAGCTTTCAATGGAATTGGCACCGTCATTGCACCTGTCCTCGGCTCTTATGTGTTTTTTACTTTTGATGACTCGGCTGCCCTCGAGAATGTGCAGTGGGTGTACGTCGCTATCGGCATCTTTGTCTTCCTCCTTGCTCTCGCCTTCTTCCTCTCGACAATCCCTGAGATTACGGATGCCGATATGGCTTTCCAAGCCAGCGAAACCCATGCCAATGCGGACGACAAGCCCTTCTGGAAGCAGTACCGCCTTTTCCATGCCGCTGCCGCTCAATTCTGTTACACGGGTTCGCAGGTCGCTATTGCTTCCTATTTCATCAATTACGTGCGGGATACGCAGCCTTGGTCTACTGATCCGAGTGCCGCGCGTTTTCTCTCCGGCGCGCAGGGTGCTTTTGCGGGAGGTCGCTTCTTTGGTTCGTTCTTAATGAACTTTGTCCGCCCTCGTTGGGTATTCCTGATTTTCCTGACGTCTTGCGTTATCTTTATCGCTCCCGCCATTACGCAAGATGGCTGGACGGGCATGTCCCTGCTCTACGTGGTGCTGTTTTTTGAGTCTATCTGCTTCCCAACTATCGTTGCCCTCGGTATGCGCGGTCTAGGAAAACATACCAAGAGAGGCTCAGGTTGGATTATCGCCGGTGTCTCAGGTGGCGCCGTCGTCCCACCGCTAACTGGTGTTGCGGCCGACAATCACGGCACCGGCAAAGCCATGGCCGTTCCTCTAGCTTTTTTCGTTGCTGCATTATCATACGCTGTAGCGGTTAACTTTGTCCCCGCGTACAGAGATTCGGCGGATGCCTTCTCCACGACGGATTTAGGCTTGTCGGGTGACCATGATAATCTAGACGAGGAGAAGGGCATATCTGGAAAGATGGCCGATGAGAAGCTCGGCGAGATCGAACACGCTAGCAGCGCACCAGAGAAGGAGACTGCATAGATTATGAAATAATGAATATATTTATGACGATCGCTTTCAGCTCATATCCAGCCGTTCCGAACTATAGCACATATATGTCTAAGATCCCGACTTGTTTCTCCTATACCTAGTCCGTGACATAGGTACGTCTAGATGTTCATTCTCATATGTATATCAATTGTTTTAGAATGACGTTGATCCCATGACTTCTTTATATGCCAAAGGGGGGGATAAATATAATTACCCCAGTGGTCATTTGCAGACGACATCTAATTGTCTACACCTCTACCCAGGTAGTCAGTTAATCTACAAGATCCCCTGGCGCATCGTCTATCATACTTATCCGCACCCAGGAAACCGTCACGGGGATTACCCAGGTACGTTGCTTTCGACGCACGGTACTTTCTACCTTGATTTTTTAAGTATCCCAAGAAACGGGGAGCACGCGCATGAACCCAATCCATATTTAAAAGACGGGTTAACGGTTTCAGCCTTTCGGCCTCGGCCGCATTTCGGGACGGGAGAAAAACCCTAAATGGCTTCGATCGGGCTTCCATACAGTACCAGCCCACCACCGCCGCCCGCGCCAAGGGCAGGAGTTAAGTAAACTTCAGCC
>NQIM01000253.1:0-58930 GCA_003426235.1 Xylaria polymorpha
AAAAGCGGGCTTTAGCAGGCTGTATTTAATCCTAGGGGCGCAAATCGGCAAAGTATATAATTAGCCTATTGTAGTAAAACTAACCGTATTTGTTTCCCCTCGATTTTTTCTATCTTTTAAACCCCTTTATAGGCTTATTCATACTTAACGTTAGGTTTTCTGCTTTATTACTTCGTAATATAGAAAACCTACGGCCAAATTTAAAAATTAAAATAATTAAAATAATTACCTTTTTATTTTTACCTATTTTCGTTAGCTAGTTAGCAGGGGTTCAATATTTTAAATTTACGATTTTAGGGGTGGCCCCGTGAGGGCAGAGCCCGCGAGACTCGCGGTTACACTAGCTTATTACATACCTCGAAATTGTGTGAGGTACCTACCTGGTATCTACCTAGTGCAACAGTGTATGTATGCCAATTTCACCGTCGTCTCTTCTACAGAATCAGATATCACTCGCTGCCACTATCTAGATACAGCATCTCTGATATGATTTCGCGTGTTTCCCCTCGGTAAGGAAGGGCGGCGTCGGCCCTCGGTACTTTCCTAATAGGGTAAAGTGTTATCCCCAGACCCCAGATTAAACTAGTCCGAACCCCGGTTCCTCGCTCCCAATAAACTATTCCCAGATACTAATCATCCAGTAACTAGCTATCTACACTATCTATTAACCTTAGTATCTACTGCTTTTAGTATATTCAGCGCGAAAGTACAAATAACCCCCCTAAAACCTATTGATCGAGTAATCACGCTTCAACCCGGATGCTGGGCTCAGGGCAGAAATGAGACCCCCGTCCGCCGAGGAGGTGAAGGAAGGGCTTGGCCGCCTCACATGTCAAGAAGCCCTGAGCCTCATATCGTTACCGGACAGGCTCGTGGACGGCCAAATTATCAAGCGTTACATGAGTCGGCGCAGCGCATGGGTCCCGGGTGTCGACTTCATCTCACTCACGAAAGAAGTAAGGGCTGCTGATATTAACACGAACGCATACGGAGGACATGTTTACGGTCAAGCTGCTATCGCCGCTTCCCTGTCGCTTGAAGCCACGCAGGGAGCAGCCAGTCAAAATGGCCAGGGAAAGGAACTTGGCATCCACGTAAGCGCCCCGACTTGTATCGGTGTCGCAAGGCGCAAATGTGTGATTGCCAAGAGGATACACACTTACAACTCGGTAGACAATACATGGTTTCTTTTCAGAAGGTGGACGCAGCGATCGTCCCTTGATTTACGAGGTGAAAAACATGGCCTCTAACGCCTCGTTCCCCAACCTCCTAGTGACGGCGCGCCAGCCAGCGTCGTCGAGCACAAACCCGGAAGCAGATCACTATCCCAAGGCAGACGCAGACCTACCACTAGGCCCGGTCTGCTTCAGCGCCATGGTTTCCTTCCGACCCAGCAGCATCTCACAGTTCGACGCGCAAGAGCCGTCGCTGCAGGAGAGGTTCGCTGACATTCTGAACTCCCGGCGACCGATGGAATGGGATCCGGCGCCCATCTTGGACATCGCGGCGACTCTAGACGCGATACCGGGCGCGCGCCAGGCCATCGGGCTATTCCCCGGACTCGATATGCGGAAGGTGGACATGCGCGCGTATAACAAGGGTCGTCCATTCCACGAGCGGCGGGAGCTCATATTATATCGACTGATTGCGCCTCTTCCCACTAAGACATCAGACGACGCGGAAGGGAGTAGTAGGGACGGAGAGGGGAGATGCGCCATTGACGGTCAAAATACGCATATTTGCGCGCACGCTTACGGAGCCGATCGCAACGGCCTGCTCATGATCGGCGACCACGCCGGGTTCGGGCACGACTTCGCGCGCGCCGCGAGCCTCAGCTACTCCTTCGTCGTCCACGTCAATGCCGAAGAAGCCGCCATGACATACAGCGAGGGCGACGACCAGTGGTGGGTTCAGGAGGTGTGCTTCCCGCGCGTGCAGGCTGGGAGGGGCATTGTTCATAGTAAGATCTGGAGCCCGCGGGGCATCCACGTTGCGTCCATGTACCAGGATGGTATCATTCGGCGGCAGCCTAGGTCGAGTGACAAAATTAAGGGGAAGTTGTAGGCTGTTGGTCACTGACTTAGAATGGCCCTTTTAGATAATTGTATAAGTATTAAAGCTAGGTAGGTACTGCTAGAGCAGTCGAGCCTATATAAATAACTTCTAAACTTTGACCACAATAAAGTAGTCTCTTTTCTACTTTTGTATAGGACGAAAGCCGGGTTTATATTTAGCTTTAACAGCCTTGAAGGTCAAGGTATACATATATGCTTGGAACCTGCACGCAGCTGCAGGTGCAGTTGGTATACATAGTATAAGTTGGACTGGCTGCGGGTACGGATCTCGAAGGCGGCTTAATCTTCTTGTGAGTTAATTATAAGATAGGTACTATCCATTGTCGCGGTAACCAGTGAGTGGTATGAGACCAAGATTGGCATCAACTACAAGTCCAACTCGTCGCCTCATTCTGGTTCCCCTTGCCGTTCCACTTCGCCGTCTTCGGGAACACACAAAGCGGGCGCTGTCTATGGAGTACGATATTCTGCTTAGTAACATCCGTAAAATTGAACTCGGACGCGATAATCTGGGAGACCTCCTGCCCCTTTTCCACCCAGTTCATGAGCGCCAGGAGCGCATCGTGTCGCGAGTCGTTGAAGCCAAGGGGAACAGACCACGCCGAGGCATACGGCGGTCTCTGCACCGACTGCCCTGTGCTACCTATCATCCACGGCGCCTTCACGTTGTCGGGTGTCCCCCAGCAGTGCCGCATACCGGGGATCTGGAAGTACCGGAAGAAGTCATCGATGTTCCCCATCGCCTCGACGGTGCGGTTATAGTAGTATGTCGTGTGCTGCACAGGCACGACGTTGTCCGCAAGACCGCCATACATGATGATTTTCCCTTTGTTTCTAAATGCGCCAAGATCGAATTGGTCCGCTGTGGCCTGTACTATTTTCTCGTCGTAAATCTCTGCGTCTTTGACGACCGAGTCGTTGTACGACGTAGTCTGCCATTGCTCACCGTAACTCATGAAGTACCGCTCATATTGCCCGTCGAAATTCCGTCTCACGTTCTGGAAATCGTCGTTGGCGACCGCGGGGAGCAAATAGGTTCCCCAGTCGATTTCGGAGCCGTATTCCGACCCCTTGTACACGAGCTTCCCGTCGCTTGTGACGTAGTCGTCGTACATCTTCAGCGCGGTCTTGGTCTGTGCTTTGGTCCAGCAGGATGTCTTATTGCTCGAGACATCGCATCTCACTTTAGTAATGTCGAATTGCTGTCTGCAAGCAGACGGCGAGCTGATTATATTGTCCCTGACGCCATCTAGCGAATCGCATTGTTTTAATACCTCGACTTGCAGACGTGAGAACAGACCGGCGTCGCTCAAGCTGTATGAAGCGCTTTCCGGTAGGTTCCATGTTGCTAGCTTCGATAGCCACGGCATCAAATGCTTCGTGTCCCACGAAGGAGCACCGATCAGTGCTCCGTCGAAGACGTCTGGATCAAGTTGGATGTGTTTCAGACCTTGCCTTCCACCTGTCGAACACCCACTGAAGTAAGAGTATGTGATGCGTTGGTCATAATACGTTTCAGCAAGTATTTTTCCCAGGTATATAGACCCCTGCAATGCCTGGTATGCCCAGTTCACTTGCTTCTGTGTAGTGTTAGCCCAGGTGATATCTCCCGCCCCCGAGCTATGACCCGTATCAGTAGACAAGGCGACAGCGCCGTATTTGACGCCAACGCCCATTTCAAGCCAATTGATCCCTCCCAAGAATGAGTATGAGCCGATAGTAAGAAATCTCGAGTTCCAGTCGTCTGGCAAGAACATCCCGAACCGGTAGTTCGCGGTGACGTTGTTTACGATCACGGCGCATAGGTTGGGTAAGCCGGTGGGAAATGTCGGGTAGCCGATGTTCCCGGGTTCGACGAAGAAGCCGGTGGTGACATGCTGCACGCGCTCGACACTCACTCCGGCCGGTAAGATACCGGCAAAGTAATCAAGGGAGCAGCTAGTAGCCTGGCGTTGCTCAACGGGTAACGGCCAAGATGTGGCCAGACATGCACCCAGGGTAACGAGGACCCAAAACGTCGTCATCTCTAGCAGATCCATCACGCTAATATGGATAAATAGACGCTTGATTGAGGATGTGGCCAAACCCAGGCCCCTGGGACTTTGTGCATGGTTAGGTCCAGGCGTATTCATATACATACAAGGGAGCCGGGGTATTACTTACGGTTGCGACGGCCAGGTGTGAAAGACGGCATCCAGACCCAGTTGCATTTTTGTGAGATACAGGGCTCTCACACCCCTTGGTATGATCGATAGATCGTGTGACGACCGAGGCCCTCATGCATCGTAAGCAGCAGTGTTTCTTTCAGTCGCACAGGGTCAAATATTCCCTCTCGATAGTAAAAAGAGTGACGAAACACCCAAGCTCACACTCCGCCAAAAGCCGAAAGAACCCACGAAGATTAAGATGAGTGCCTACTTCTCATGACCCTATGACTCAAAAGACGCGTAACAGTCCGTCCGGATAGAAGACATGTAATTCAACAGTTTCACCTACTCATACATATGCCGATACCGTCCGCCTTCCTCGTCACCGTCAGCTTGGATCTACTACCTTCTGTATTCGATTCCCCTCCCTGCTAACTGTAAACCGTAGGTAGCGATGAGGCACGCTCACGCGCAATATTTGCGGTGCACTGTTCGTCCGTGGCGCGGGCTGATAGGGCATTAGCTGGAGGTTACAGGATGCGCAGACGGTTGCGGTTTTCTTATTGGAGATATTATACATGTTATTGGCGTATTATTGATCGTGCAAAGGCACGGGTTGGTGGCGTGAGCGACCTTAGACACGCCATGTAACCCTCTTCTCTCCGCAATCCGGGGGTTCTGAACCGGGGTGCTGGTGCCTACCAGCCGTCTCTACGAACCAGAAACGTTGATATAGCCGAGCCATATCCCAATAAGAGTCTTCCAAACGTTGAGGTTACCCAAAAATACGCGTATGCACTAGTGCTGAGGTATTTCCTATCAAGAAGTTTATAGCCATAGTAGTATTAATAGCTAGGTGCTCACTTTGAAATGGCACATAGCCGAATAATTATCTCGGTTTGGTATTTATGTAGTCGGCTTTGGAGTTTCATTATTTCATCTTTGTGCCACACTTCAAGCATTGCATTTTGAAAGCACTCCTATAAACGTCCCCTGGTAGTTTTTGTGGCTTTAATCTTACCAGTAAGGCCAAGAAGGACATTGCATTCTCGCTTGCACCTTTCCAGCAATTCTTCGAGAGCATCATAGTGAGCTGAAACCGAACTTGGCGCAGTATCTTGAGACTGAGTCTTGTCCTGATGGGACAACTGAGCCCCAAAAAACACAAGCCTCTCGTATATCCCATCGATGTGGCCCAGATCCTTGGTGGTTGATGATGAACGATATATTTCTCGAGTGTTGCTGACGAGCTTGCAAACAAACTCTATGAACTGCACAATGTTCCCAGCCAGGCTTAAAGCCGACAATGGATCCATTTTGCTGTCGACTTGTTCAACGCATACAGTGTAATACCAACAGAGGGTACTACGATTAAGCTTTGACTCTCTGACACAAGTGGTAATTACAAAAATGTGAAAGAAGAGGCCATTGTTAAAAATAAATAGTCCACCTAGACGTGCCATGGAAAATCACTACACATACCACGTACCCACTTAGCCAATATACACGCTCTATGCAGGGGAGTTCTTTTATAAAATATTTGCTATATTTTTAAGTATAAACAAATATATATATATAAAGCGTATTAAATATACTTTTAAAATATTTTTAATAGCTTAGTTTTAATTTTATTATTTTTTAAAAATAGTTAATTTTTAAGTTTATTTAATTATTTATTAATATTTAATATTTATTATTATTTATATATTTTAGTTTTTATTAATTAATTAAAAATTTATAAACAATTAATATATTTAATTATAATTTAATATTTATTTTATTTTAGTTTATTAAAAAATAAAATAAACTATTAGTTATGTATTAACGTAAATCTAACCTGTCCGTTATAGGTCACCTAACTATAGGTCACCTAACCACACCTGTATTCACTGCTAGTCAGTTACCTAACCTAGCCCCACTTGCACGTATACACCTGCACCTACTTAATATTGCCCCGCGCTCTACGCTTTTAAATAGNCTTTTTTCTTTCTTTTTTATTTATAGATTTTTATACAACAATATAGCACTATTATTAAAGCTTTATGTTAGGGCTACAGTAGCAGACACTGTCCCGCAGGAACAGTGTCCCTAAAACAGGACAGTGTCCCTAAGACACCGTCTTTCGGACGGCTCTCTTAGATAGACTTAACTCAATCAACTTCTTTTAACTACTCGCTTACGCTCGTGTACATCCCTAATATATAGTAGCTAGCAACTTCGGTCGATCGGCTTTTTTTTTTTTAACTCCGGTAGACCCGCTTATTTAGTAGATTTATATCTTTAGAAAATATTTGCTTTGCTTTAAGCTAAAACGTACTTTACTATTTAATTTTAAATCTTAAATACTTTTATACTTTTTAACCTATAATTATATTACTTTTTATTATATTATACAGTAAAAAATACCTTTTATAATTAGTTTTTATTTTTTATATTTAATATTATTATATAAATTTTTATATTATTAAATAAGTTTAAACGTTATATTTAAACTTTATATAAATAGCTAGCTTTATATTTTATTAAATATTTAATATATATTTATAGTTTTATTTTAAACGTTTGTTTATTTTTATTTAGCGTTATATTTTTTATTTTAAAACGTATATTTTATTATTTATAAATATATATTTTATTTTAGTTAAATTTTTAAATTATTTATTAATAATTTAATTATTTTAAATATATATTAATAAAAATAATATATAAATTATAATATAAAAAACAAATAAACTATAAAACTATTAATAATTATATAAATAGTTATTTAATAAATTAATAATTTAACTATAAGTTTTATAACTAATTTAAAAAGTATAAACTAAACTTATAACTATTATAAAAATTTATAAAAAATTTAAAAAGTTTTAAAAAACTATATATATATTTGTTTAAAAGTTTAAAAGCTTTTTAGGTAACCTAGGTAAATCCCTAACCCTTTTATATACCTATATAGGCTCGCGTAACCTCACCGCTGGAAATCTATCGGACCATATAGACCCCTTGCCAAGGGTCTGTGCGAATAGCCTCACTTGTAGAGATCCACTCTACCGCGACAACAGCCTTGGGGTCCGTGTTTCTGGCCTTTACCCCTCTCTGGCTGCCTCCGATCCAAGTCCGTAATACGAGATCTGTGATAGTCGCCGGCCAATGATCAGGCTCTCAGATCTGTATGTCTCGCCGGCGGCTGGCAAGCGTAGGCACCTGGCCTCTTGGCCGTGTGACACCAGCCGGTGTCATCTAACAGATACATACAATTTATGTTTATAGGATACCTACTAGTTCCCAGTGGTTTAATAGACGGGAACATTAAAAATCACCCCTATTTTACTATTCAGCACCATAACAACTCCGATTGATAAATTGGTCTTTGGTCCTCTCCAAGGGCTCCCAGCGCCTAAATACATCCAAAGCCCCTACTATATAGATACCTAGGTACCATAACCACCCTGGAAGTACGTTAGCTAACCGATAGTAACCCGACGCACATAGAACTGGATCAAACCCAGATTAGCAGTTTTCTTTCTACGAGCCAGCTGCTACCCGTCACTAACATGAACTTATGTGACAGCTCGGTTTTGGCCGTTGAATTTACCCAAAGATTTATTTATCAGTGAGGGCTATCGCTGGGCTCTTACATTCTGCCGGAAATGAATTGCATTCATCACCCATCCATTCCCAACGGTAGCGAGACATTATCCCGAGGTCATGCACATGTGAGGGGGTAGTCTGCCATATTGGGGTCTTTAGACTTGAAGATAGAAAGCCCCGGGTCTTCAATTGCGGTCAACAGCTTGGCCTACTTTAGTCTGACAACCTCGACCTACCTTCGTTCAATCCCAAGAATGAAGATGTATGTGTTTCTACTCACGCTTATCCTCGCGCTTCTGACTGGGAGTAATGACGCCTCATTTGCGGATTCCTCTCCCTCCGTACCCGATTTCTACCCCTCTCCCTGGAGCTCGGGCGGTCCAGATGGCTGGGATGATGCGTATAAGCGGGCGCACGAGTTTGTCTCTAAACTAACGCTCCTCGAGAAGGTCAATTTGACCACCGGCACTGGTAACCAGGCGGATCTGTGTACGGGAAATACAGGCAGTATCCCCCGCCTAGGGTTTAGGAAGTTGTGCCTTCAGGATGGGCCGGTCGGTGTAAGGTATAGTAAGTCCAGAACCGATTTTCTCAATCAAATTTTCTTGAGGTGTCGGTGGGAATTTTTCGCGTAAGAGGGGATAGGATGTGACCAATGTCAGAATGGGCAAAGAGGGATAGAAGATAATACTGCACCGGGCGTGTCGCGAGTCGTCTGCTGATATGATATCTATTATGGCTTAGCTGATCTGAACTCGGTGTTCCCTGCGGGTATCAATGCTGCAGCTACATGGTCGCGGTCGCTGATACGCAAGCGAGGCGAAGCGCTTGGGGCGGAGTTTAGGGATAAGGGAATTGGTGTGTTTGAGTTTTTCTATCGCCCTTTCAAGCCCGAGTTGGAGAAATCTATACCCATAACTAACTTTAGCACTCACGAGATATCCTCCTGGGACCCGTTGTTGGGCCTTTGGGTCGGGATCCCGCCGGTGGTCGCAATTTCGAAGCTTTCGGGCCCGACCCGTACCTCGCTGGCGTTGCTGTGGCACAGACGGTCGAAGGGACGCAGAGCGCGGGTGTTATAGCCAGCGTGAAACACTACATACTGAACGAGCAGGAACACTTCCGAGGGGGCATTAGTAGCAATATTGACGATAAAACTATGCACGAGCTCTATCTATGGTGAGTCAGCATGCTCCCAGGGACCCAGCTGGCGCTCTTAGAACATACTACAACCCGAGTTTAAAGCCATTGTTATATCTTACTGTTGGCTAACTAATATTAATGTGCAGGCCGTTCGCGGACGCTGTTCGCGCCGGCGTTGGAAGCGTCATGTGTTCGTATAATAAGATTAACAATACGTATGCCTGCGAGAACTCATACGTTCTCAATCATCTCTTGAAGGATGAACTCGGATTTCAGGGGTTTGGTATGTGATCAGTCCTCCTATTTCTGTCTTAACACGAGAATAACGTGCACGCCTAAACCCCAACATTAGACGAATCAACCCGAGTTGAAAGTTAGGGTGTTCGTTCATAAAAGCCTTTAGTAACTCTAAAAACACAGTTGTTTCGGATTGGGGTGCGCAGCACAGGTTAGTCGTCGGAGCCTCCCACCCCCCCTTTTAGCAAAATTCGGAGATACGAATTGCCTTAATTGGTATATTCTGCTCTTGTTACTCTCCTGGAAGACCTAGAAACCTCGGGTAAGTCGTACCGGAATTGAACATTATTAACTCCAGTGTTCTGTATACAGCGGCGCGCTAAGTGCTCACGCCGGACTTGACATGACGATGCCCGGCGACGGAGTTCGCAATTCTACGTACGGCTCATATTGGGGTGGCGCTCTATCCGAAGCGGTCCTCTCCCTCGCTATATCCCCATTTAGAATTGACGATATGGCTGTCAGAATCATGGCTGCATTCTACAAAGTGGGAAGGGACACGAAGCAGGTTGATATCAACTACTCATCATGGACGAACGAGACCATGGGCCCTCAATATTGGCATTCCAAAACGGGAAATACAACGGTGAACAAGCACGTTGACGTCCAAGGAGGTCATGCTAAGCTCATCCGAGATATCGGTGCAAAGTCGGTTGTTCTCCTGAAGAATACGGGCAATGCGTTGCCACTGAGGAGTCCAGCCAGCATTGCCATCATTGGTGAGGATGCACAAGACAACCCCAGCGGTCCTAACGCTTGCGTCGACAGGATATGCAATGTAGGTACCCTAGCAATGGGCTGGGGTTCTGCTACCGCCGAATTTCCATATCTCATATCTCCCGCGAATGCGCTTGAAAAGCAAGCCAGCGCGGATAACACCATCTTCTCTAGCATTGAAACTAACTGGGACCTCGGCGCCGCTCGTGCCGCTGCGAGAAATTCGTCTACCGCTATCGTCTTCGTAAATGCCAATTCAGGGGAAGGCTACCAAACTCTCGACGGCAATCTGGGCGACCGCAAGAATCTCACACTCTGGAACGGCGGCGATGAGCTGGTCGCGTCAGTGGCGTCAGTGAACCCAAATACGATCGTAGTAATTCACAGCGTCGGGCCTGTGCTCATTGACCATATCAAAACACACCGAAACGTAACGGCGATTCTATGGGCGGGCCTTCCTGGTCAGGAATCTGGTAACTCTTTGACGGATGTTCTATACGGGAACGTTAATCCACAAGGCAAAACCCCCTTTACTTGGGGTAAAGCGGCGGAGGACTGGGGTATTACCACACTCGTCAACTCAAGCACGGCACAACCACAACAAGATTTCGCCGAGGGCTCCTTCATAGATTACCGGTACTTCGACCGTGAGGATATAGATCCGAGCTTCGAGTTTGGATTCGGACTTAGCTACACTAACTTCTCGTATGCAAACCTGACGATTAGACCACAGGATGTAGGGCCCTATGAGCCTGCAAGCGGATCCACGAGCTCGGGGCCGACTTTCGGGGGCATTAATTACGATCCCGCCAGTGCGCTGTTGCCCGAGGGGTTTGAGAAGGTGCCTGGTATGATATACCCCTGGATCAACGATACGGATATTCCAGACGATACCGGCTCACCGGACTTCCCGTATGCAGCTCATAACAGATCCTCACAGCCAATTCTCCCAGCCGGTGGCGCGCCTGGAGGGAACCCGCAGCTATATAAGGTCGTTTATATCGTTACCGTTGATGTCACAAATATAGGGGAAGGTAAGGAAATGCTCGCAGCCGCTCTATCCTGCGCTTCTTAGTAGCTCTCAGGTCTTGTCTAACAACCTCCGAAAACCTTAAAATCACATTCTATATGGCAATAACTGACCTCGAGTGTTCTAGTGGCCGGTACTGATATTCCTCAGCTAGTATGTGTCCCTGCTGACTCCCTGTCTATGAATATGAGACGGCTGCTAACTGATCTTCTTAGTACCTTTCCCTCGGTGGCCCAGCAGAACCCAAGATTGTGCTTCGAGGTTTTGATGAGGTTGAGCTAAAGGTCGGAGAAAAGAAGACCGTGGCCTTCAGCTTGACATATCGTGATCTCAGTAATTGGGACACTGAGGCACAGGACTGGAAGGTTACGAATTATCCGAAGACTGTATATGTTGGTGCGAGCTCGAGGGACCTAAGGCTGCACGCAGATATTAAATAATGGTACCAGTCGTTCCCCAAGACGGTATTTATTGAGTCATATCTTCCACTTCTTTTATCTCTCGATAACTACAATACGTGTCCAATATCAAAATACAACTCTGGACACCCGAGATAGAAAGTACATAGTTGAAAGGCGGTCGGCCATTATTGTCGTTGCAAAAATCGCGGTGGCCATCGTAATGTGTGACAAGGGCTTATGTAAAGGGCTTGGAACTTAGTCAATTCAGCTAATAATTCTCTTTGGGGTCTAAAGGGTCCTTGGCTTCCTAATCCGTCTCCCAATGTAACCCTTCCTCCTGCCCTTCTTTTATAGACAGCCTTGGGGTCCGTGCTCCTGGCCGTTGGCCTTACCCCTCCTTTGGCTGCCTCCGATCGCAGTCCGTAATACGAGCCTGCGTGCGTCTCTCTATGCGTCTCTGCAAGTCCTGTGATAATCGCCGACCAATGGTTATGGCCCTTTGAGGCTGTATGTCTTGCCGGAAGGCTGTATGTCTGGGCGGAGGGTTGCCAGGCGTAGGCACCTGGCCTTAGCCGTGTGACAGTTGATATCTAGCTTCTGCGCCTTCGACAAGAGACTGTCAACTACAATAAACAAATGTGACTTTTCATATTTCATTGCTATAGCGGCACCTGAAGCCCCCATTCTAGAGTACCGAACCCTGTGCGATTGGGGCAGTTGGGCGAGTATGAATGCTTGATTGACCGATACTTATATTGACTATACTCTTAGGTGTTTCCATACGACGACAGTGCGTAAACTGGAGTTCCCCATCCCTTTTATTCCTTTAGCTAAGCGTTCGTATTAGTGTTCGATAATGGCGAGCTTCGAGATCAGCCTACAAGTGCCGCAGTGGTGCTGCAAAGTCTTTTGAGCCCAATGAGTAAATTCCACAGTTGGTCAGAGACCTACGCACCCGAAGGAGAGCGACTACCTATCGTCAAGGTTCACGACACGGTTTGGGAGAGAGTAAAAAAGTAGCTATATCCGCCACAGCACAATTTCAGCTCAACTGACACATTATAGGGCTCCCCAGAGGGTTCGTGACGATCCTCGCTCCACTAAACGTAGCGATCTACTAATGTAATTACGCTTTAAGGGGTGCAGAGGCGATTTGCCAAAGCAATGGCTGGGTATTGCACCGGCACCCTAATACACGTCGAATCCCTTTCCACAAATGAGGTGTTTACACCCGAAGAAATGTTAAAAAGACGGCAACTATCAGCTGGAGTTGCCCCCCTATTCTCCCTAGTGGAGTACGCACATTGCAGAGAGAGTCTGTGCCTCATAACATGGTAACTGCAGCAAGAATGGGTGGTCTTGGCGCACAAGGTACGACGCTTTATTCTAATATCTAGAAAGTGAAGAATTGTTACTAATTATTCAAAAATAAAAGAGGTTTTTGATCATCTTGAGAACATGCTGGATAGCCGGTACGAGCGATGGGAAAAGGCGGTTAAGGCAGTGCCCAAATGGGGCGAAAGTATCAACCAGCATGTTGATAAGTATATCCAGGGCGTCGCAGATGTCGTTCGCGCAAATCTATATTGGAGGTTAGCATTACTCTCCTATTACATTCCCTCGTATTGTGCTAGAGATTCGCTAACGCATCAATGGATGATAGCTTCAAGTCGGAGCGATATTTAGGGAAAGATGGTTCCATAATTCGACATTTCGCTGCGTGCAGGTCTTGCAGTCCCCACCGTTTCTCTGCGCCAGCAAATGCTCTTTGCGATGAAATTCCCACGAAACACTTAGTTTTCTGCATGCGAATCTTTTCATACGAAGTGAATGATGGGCTACTTCGGATTGGGTATTCATGGATACCGGGTAACGTCTTACCTATGAACGACTTGGAACGAGGATGATAAAAATTTAGACATGTCAAAAGATACAGTCATTTCGGGCGGGGGTGGATAGTGAGTTGTCTCCAACTATGGATTATGCTTATCCTTATGCTATTGATCATTATGAGATAATTAAGTTAGTTAGACTATAATCAAAATGTGTCCCGCGGACCTCAACAATGGAAGGCGTCCGTATTTAAGGTACTGTCACAGTTCTAACTGCTGGTAGGGCCAGTGTTGACTTATTGTTATTGCACAAAGGAGGAAAACCCCTATCTCTGAGGCAGAAACTATCTACCTAGCTAGTATATATACACGGGCCATGGGCCCGTGCCCGGCACCCCTGGTCTCCGAGGGTTACCGTAATCCGTAGCGTTCCGTGACAGGTACATACGTCATAGTATATACGGTCATGATTTTGGCTGAGGTTATACCTAGGTAATCATAACCCTCGATCTACCGGTCACAACGGACATGCTAAAAATTTCAAATAGAGCTAGGTGTGAGCTAACGAAAAAGACTCGGGAAGTTCAGCTAATTTGAACCGCGTTCACTTTGGCTGTCTTACTGTCAAACGTGTCTTTTTGCATTAGGTAGTTATGAAGTGATTATCACCTCTAATATTGAGTCACAGCCTTGAGGAGATGTATACCTCTAACTGAGAGGTTCTAAAGAACGACTCGGGGCCGGTTCGAGCCCTTGAACGAGCCGAAGTGCTAACGATTCACTTTCGTATACTGTAGCTACCTAACCTTAGGTACTTATAGGTGGGCCTATTCGGCACAACTTACCCTATAATGGACCCGAGTTGCTTTTCTAGGCAAGCCCCCTGCTCGATGATTGGCTTGCCAACTGCGCTACCATGTACAGTACCTAGTATAGAAGTCAAATGGCGGTCTAGGCAGAAATACACCAAGTACATAAGATCACATTAATCTTACATCTACATACCTACTGTGTATGCACGACACAGTATGAAACAGCCTTGGATGAGTAGCCACAATCATATCATATTTGTAACATATTAGTTAGAGTGTAGAGTAGAGTGTAGAGTGTAGAGTGTAGAGTGAAATATTTGGTTCAGGAAAACGTTACATGCCTAGGTAGTTTGGGGTGATCACGTCGGGATACCTACTGGGGGGGTCGGTGTTGCATGCATTGAATTCAAGGCTTCCGATTAGCTGCGGGTACCTTGCAGACCTCAGCCCTCTGAATTTTAGTCTTAAGTGCAGTACAGTTGACTTACCGCTTACCGGTACTCTACCTACACTAAGTCTTGGTGGCTGGGGTTGATGTCGACCCAACCACCCGGAATTCGGGGGTGTAAGCGCAATCACTTTAACTCATCTCATCGGGTCAGACTAGATCGATCTTCAATTCTCCATCTTTAATTCTCAATTTTCAATTTTCAATTCTCCATCATCAATCGTCAAAACTCAAGGTTCAAGTTTCGATTCTCAATTTCCAAACCTCAATATCTATCATATTTCAGCTTTCGGCTTTCAATACCCGATCCGATTCGTCTTGCCCCTGTACGGACCTGTCATTGCTCCTGGTTGCACCCACCTGTACTTGTTCCGATATCTTACTTACCACCATACCACACCACCTTTACGCGTACCTATCTCCAATCCCCGACAGCTGCGGCCACCTCGCTGGATGCGACTCTGCACGTAGGGCCAATGGACGCCTACGCTGCCACCATGAACCAGCCACCGCAGCCACACCAGCAATCACCGCGAGGCGTGACTCTGGAGGATGGGCCGCCAAACCCTCACCGCAGGAACAATTCTCACTTCGGCAGCCACGACGACTTCTACGCATTTCTTGACAGCAACCGTGGTCCGTCCATGGCGAGCACCGCCGGTCCCAGCGGTCCCAGCGGTCCCAACGGCCTTAACGGCCTTAACGGCCCAAACGAGAGGAGTCCTCCTCCAGCGCCCATGCCGCCACAGCAGCAACACCAGCGTAACCAGCCCAGCCAGAGTAGACCGCCTGTGACCAACATCTTCCCAGATCGCTCACGACCTCCGTCCTACTCGGGCAGTCGGTCTGAGGAATTCCTCGTTGATAAGTCTGCCAACGCCAAGATGGCCCGTCAGAACCAGCGACGCGGCGTACCTCCAACCAAGCCGTTATCAACCCCGCGACAGCGCACCACCTCACCAACANCCCCCGGTGTCCGGTGGCTCGTCACCCACGCATCCGCACAGCAGCCGCCCGGTCTCTGGTGCCGGCGACCGGGACCCCGGCACGGTCCAACGTCTGAAGAGCCCCAGTGTGCTCGAATGCGTGCTGCAGCCCCTGGATCAGAAGGTCCGCGAGTACGACCAGCTCATGCGGCGCGAGCAAGAAGAGATCAAACATCTAGACGATGAGCTACGTGTGTTGCAGGCGCGTCGCGCGGAAGCCGAAGGCCGGTTCGATGAGGCCAAGGCGAAACATGACGAGTACCGACGGCAGTATACCGACGTCGAGCGCGCCATGACGGGGGAGCTGCATATGTCATCCAGAGAGCCACAGCAGCGCCCGACCACAATGCAAGGCGCAGCGCCCGGGCCCGGGCCCCAGCAGCGACCCATGAGCGCTCGACGCTTTGGCGACGACGTGGATGGTGAGGATTTCGACGAGGACGAAGATTTCGCCGTCCCGCCGTTTGGGCCGGGACGCCGCATCAACTCGCAGCAGTCGTTCAGCCGCGCCTCACAGAAGACAGGCGGCAAGGAACGCTTCCGATTTAGCAGCCTATTTGGGGGGTGGTCGATAGAAACGCCACGGCCGTGGCTCATCCAAGATCTTTGGGTCTTTGTTTTAGTACGTTTTGGGAGGCTGAGCTTGCATTTTCGAAAAAAGATTCACGTGGATAATATGAGCGATGATCACTCATTTGTTGGACACATAAAATGATGGATGAACCAATCAGCACGCCAGCTTCGGGTTCAGATTGTAGGAATAATATGGAAGAAGTATACGTATACAGTTGGCTTACGCTATGTTACGACTCGTTACGACTCGGAGCTTTTTGAGAGCATGATAATGATGACGGTCATTCAGTCTGCTGCAGCAATTAATTAGCCTTTGCTATGAACCTATTGACACGTCTTAAACAGTTAGATATACCATGATAGTCGCTTCATCCATAGATGCGAAACGCGAACTAACATTCAGATCAATATACCTACTCGAAAATACGCGCTCCTCTTTGAATGGCTGTTCTCCAAACTAAACTCCACGAACCAGTAACCATTTCCGCTATCTTGAGCGTATTTCACCCAAGAAAGCAGGTAACCTAGTATATTCTGCTCGAGTAACTCTGTGAGGCCACTCACTCTTCACGATTCCATGTAGACCCGAGGGCGTACTCAATTCGGATGTCCCCAGCTCTTCTAGCCAACTAACTCAGTTCCTTGTTCCATCGCAAGAGGATAGATAGACTGTATATATGTCACTAGGTATCTTCAATATTATGCCAGGCTATAATTAGTTAGCTTACATGTCCCGTGCACAACCAGAGATGTCTCGGGCTGGCTCGAGGAGGGGGTCTACGAAAACTATTGGCCAGTTTAACTGCCATCCGACATACTGTAGCTAGCTCCAATGGGATGGATGCATTTGCATGCAAACTTGGTTAGTTGAGTGCTAGGTGCGGTTTATCGTCCCAGAAGCTCCCAACGCTTCCCCCCAACAGTAGTATAGACGAGCCCTAGTTGCGTGCATCGAATAGTGCATCTAGGTATGGCCGTGCATGCAGGACGTGTATCATCAGATCAGCCAAGTGCCGGCTCGCCTAGATCTTAGCTGAGAAAGATGTTCTCTGCCTTGTTGTTTCGTGCTATTTTGGT
This sequence comes from Xylaria polymorpha, assembly GCA_003426235.1. Lineage (NCBI taxonomy): Eukaryota > Fungi > Ascomycota > Sordariomycetes > Xylariales > Xylariaceae > Xylaria > Xylaria polymorpha. The sequence goes on from NQIM01000253.1 coordinate 17,130, forward strand.
CACCCTGATTCATGACGCCGCTACCAGGATGTATACTGCTCTTGGGCCACCAATCCCAATCCAAGATCAGTTCGTGCTCTACACCGCTCTTGAGCTCTTGATTGATTATGTGCCGGTTCGGTTACTCTAGCCTCGCATACTTGCCCCCTCGACAGTGTGATGACGACTAACAGTCAGGGCTGCGAGCACTATCTTAGCTACGCTACGGTTTCTCTCTTCGTACTCGGTAATACAAGTCACATTCTAGGCAACGCCAGGGCTTTTGGCTGTGTTTTCGGAATTTAGATAGAGCCGATGTTGATCCTTGTCAAGGTGTTCACGTTAATACTTTGCTAGCTTGGCTAAGACGAATGGGGTACGACGAGATTGTGGCTTGCTGAGTCTGGTATTAACATACTTGGACATGTCCTTTGTAGCAAACCCCTTGGTGACTGCTCTCGATTTTTAGAAGTAGAATTTATGTTTATCTCCTGGCCAAGTGTACAGGTCTGACAATACTACGCAACTTCCGTCTATATATATACATGCCCTTTGTTTAGGTAATATGCGATCAATGATCGTAACAGTTATATAAACCAGTGTATGCTAGTAAGCAATGAGAGTGGCCGCGTCTCAAGTCCCTGGCACTCACATCCGTGCTATTACATCCTAGGTCACCAAAAAGCATGATTGACGGCCTGCTTCAAGCTGCAGCGAATGCGGCCGTCGAAATACCCAGCTTACAGGTAATGGAGATCTGGAACCATGATCAGGACTTGAACGTCGTTTGTATCTTTCGGTATCGTCAGGTTGGAAGTAACAGCTGCTCAACAATTCACATGAGCAACACTTGGGGCTATAGACTCCCTTTAGGAGTCGTTCGAAGCTAGAGTAAAGTTTCAACTATTCAAGAAGGCCGCGATGTTAGAGTAAGCGAGCAGAACTTGGATCCGGAAGGGTTAGGCTCTAAGTCTTGTGGCTTTATCATTAATTACTTAGAGCTGCGCAACTTGGTTTTGCAACCAGTCTCGAGGTGCCAGCTGATATGGGAGGCAGAGATAGATAATAAATAAATGGCGTTGCTATCGGCATTAGATCATGCATGCACACCTTCATAACACTTTTCAGGTAGGGGATGACGAGCCACGTGATCAGAACCCTCGGGAGCGTTCCGTCACGTCTTATCTTATCTTATCTTATCTTATCTGAAAGGTGCTTAACGCGTGTAGACGCGTGAGACGCGCTTCCCTCTCTTTACTTTCGTCAATTTCTTGAGCCCCTCCAAAAATAGTAAATTGGCACTGACCAACTACTATATCTAGTGTTGACTAGATTATTGCGCTGAAACGAAATAATTGGCCCCTAGTCTTCTAGATACGACATTCCACAACTCTAGAATCCTATAGTTTCGTTCAAGCTGCCGAGGCTAGTATGGCGGATACTCCGACTCAGAATGGCGATAGCCAACACTCTGTCGATAACGACGTCACCATGACCGGGACGAATGGCGACGGAAAGAAGGATGTGAAGCTAGAAGACCTGTTTGCCGATGTCGACTCCGACGACGAGTTCCCTAGCTCAAAGCCCGATGGTGTCAAGCCTTCGAGTCCTCCCGTGGCTCCCTCATCGCCAGTGTACGCACCCCCCTCCCTATTGAACTTTCATGGCCATCTGTATCTTCGCTGACGGTGGATAAAGAACGAATGGGAACGGTATAAGTTCATCAGATCCCGAGCTTCTCCGCATGTTCTACCAGCGGTTGTTCCCCTTCCGCTACCTGTTCCAATGGCTGAATCACAGCCCTACGCCTACCAACGACTTTGGCCACCGCGAGTTTGCGCTCACGATAAATGACGCCACTGGCAACGAAATATACCTTCGATACCAATCCTATCCTACAGCCGACCTGTAAGCCGCAGTGCTTCCCCTCCTCTGTAGTCACAAGGAAAGAATTGGCTTAGGCTAACGCGATGCCCTTGCCCCAGTATCCGAAAAGACATAATATCCAAACTCCCCTCCCGTTTCGAAATCGGGCCCGTATACACCACAAACCCGCGTGATCGCAAGTCCTTACGGAACCAAAACTCCTTCAAGCCCCTCGCGAAGGAGCTGTGCTTCGATATCGACTTGACAGATTACGACAGCATCCGCACATGCTGCGACAAGGCCAACATCTGCAACAAATGCTGGCAGTTCATGACAATGGCCATCAAGACCATCGACACAGCATTGCGGGACGACTTCGGGTTTAAGCACATCATGTGGGTGTACTCGGGCCGTCGTGGCGCGCACGCGTGGGTCTGCGACAAGAAGGCGCGTACCATGGACGACCAGAAGCGGCGCGCCATCGCGGGGTATCTGGAAGTCATCCGGGGCGGTGCGCAGAGCGGGAAGAAGGTCAATCTCCGGCGGCCGCTTCATCCACACTTGAGGTAAGTCGTTATCAACTTCCGATTTCATTCACTTACTTGGCGGACTGACTAACCAACCTCACCTTTGAAGCCGGAGTCTCGACATCCTAGCCCCACATTTTCAAACCGACGTCCTTGAGACGCAAGACCCATGGGCTGATAGCGAACGCGCCGAGCACCTCCTCTCATTACTACCCGACAAGGCTCTCAACGATCACCTACGGAAGAAGTGGGATTCCTCGCCAGGGCGCGGCAGCGCGTCGAAGTGGGCTGACATCGACCCAGCGGCCAAGAGCGGGGTGAGCAAAGGACTAGACGGGCAGGCGTTGCTAGAAGCGAAGCAGGATGTGGTACTCGAGTACACGTACCCGCGGCTCGATATAGAAGTCTCGAAGAAGCTGAACCATTTGCTCAAATCCCCCTTCGTCGTGCACCCCGGCACAGGCCGTGTCTGTGTCCCCATCGACACGAGGCGGCTCGACGAGTTTGACCCCTTGGGGGGTGCCGACTGTGCAGGGATTGCTTGCCGAGATTGACAGCTGGACCGGGGGATGCGGATGGGGATGCAGGGGCGGAAGGGAAGGGCCTCGCGGATTGGGAGAAGACTAGTCTGAAGCCATATATCGAATACTTCCGCTCCTTTGTCCTCGCCCTCATGCGCGATGAGCGCGATTCGAAGGTTAAGAGGGAGAGGGAGGAGGCCGAGGGGATGGAGTTCTAAGACTAAACTAAAGCTGGCCCTGAGAGGTAGGCGGATAGCTTTGGCTTTGCATGCATGTATGCAGAGCCGAAGAGGCAACCACCTGCAAGATGTGGCAGCATGCATTTCCAGGGTTTTACGATGAGCCTCCTACTGTGGACTGGCAGTGATTGATTCTCTGGAGTTATGGCATGGTAGGTTCAAGGCAGGATCTACCTATCTAATGTTGGCGCGCCTTGTATATATAATTGTTCAGCGAAATATGAAGCGACGTTGGAACCAGGGGTTTATAACGAATAAATTCAGCACATATACTTTGTCTTCGTGTAGGATACATGCACCTTGGTGCATTATCTGCAGGAATTCCATTCCCTTGATTGACTTTGGTTTGCTTATCCTCTCCGCTCACTATTCGATACAGGGAACTTCCTCCCGAAATTAACATTCGCGCCAGAAATGGCTCACCTCGCGAAAAGGAACAAGAGTAACGTCAATATGTAGGTGTATCTATCGTTACAAGCGCACCTCTGGATGACCAGTAGACCAACATCTTCTCGATAATCATCCAGTGGATTTGCAATAAGATATGCCGTAGTTGTACCGTCGAATTATTTATTACGAGCTTGAAGCGCTTCAAAACCAAATGGGTCATCGGAACCTACCCGCTCGCCTGCAGATGTCAGACACAATGGCTGTACAACTTGCCCTCTGCCGTAGCAATGGCATGAAAAGCATGTGTATTTGGCTCCAACACCAGCCCTGCGAACTTCTGCCGGCTTGAATCCGGTATTACCTTTACCTAATAGGTTGGCACCTTCCACGGCACCGCTTTCAATTAATAGCCCAGCGGACCCGACTATGGCTCGTCTTGAGAAAAATTCCGATATGTTAGTAGAGCTTCTGCATGTCTGAACTGCCTGTGCTAAAGCCCCCTGAAGGGCCACTGGGGGGCTGCCATTGACCACCTGATTGTTGGAAAGGTGGGTTATGTTGGGCCGGCTGCGATGGCGCTTGGTAGCCGCCGAGGGCGGGAAAGTTATCGTCGTATGAAACGCCGCCCTGACTCTCTCGCGTTCCTAGGTCATCTAATGATCGGTACCCGCCTCGCCCGCCGCGTCCACCTCCTCGACCTCTAGGGGCGCCGCGATATCCACGGTTTGAAGATCCACCCCTAAAGCCACCGCGGTTCCCGCCACGTCCTTGATAATTCGAGGTATGGTAGCCCCGTGAGCTATTATGGCCATATACGCCACTAGTAGAGCGCTGTTGTCGCTCATCGCCGTCCACCTTGTTGTACTTACGCTTGCCCTTTTGCGAGACGAAGCCATCGCTCTCGTCGTCCGGGCTGTCTTCGGGCTCGATTCGCAACATCACCTTCTCACCGACCTCAGTCTCAAAGGCGAAAACCTTCTCGGGCGGTATAGGTTGCCATTGATGGATCTTGTTCACATCCGAAGGGCGGGCCGCCCTACGCGTGGCGATGACCACGGATGGAATGCTTGAATCCGTATGATACGGTGCTGATGGGGGAACGGGTTGTAAGGAAACAGCCCATAGATTGTTCTCCCAGGATCCTACGCCTGTGACGCCCCACTGCATCTTGGCGTGCATGCCGCCAATTTTCTCCAGTACATCGCGAGGACACGGCCTTGGGGTGATGATGATGGCATTCGCCTGGTGCTTGACCTGGTTATCGGGCATGTGCGGGGCTAGTAGCGCGATCAGTCGCTTGGTATCCTCTGGTTTGATCATGTAACTAGTGAAGAAGACGTTCTTCCTTATGACCAAGCGTTCACTACGACCTCGTTTTGGTCGGGCGCTGACGATTGCGTTGTGGCTGTTGATTAAATGCTGCACTTCGGCTACCTCAACGACGGGGTCAAGGTTCGTGGAGATATCTGTGACGTGAATCACTTCTCCCGTGATGGGGCCACGTGTGGGCGGCTCACGGGGATCCTGTCGGCGCTCATTGTATCCGCCTAGAAACTCCCTGAATCCATCAACATGCTTAGGGCGGTCTTCGTATATGCGCATCTCCTGTGCATTCTTATATGTCTCGATAACAGCTTTGAGAAAGGCCTGCTTGAAGTTCATGGTGTTGTTGAACCGCTCATTATTCGGCCCAACCTCTGGCTTCAGTCCTATCAAGTCGAATTCTAAGCCTTTGCTCGTGACAATGCGCTTAATTAGGTCGGAGAAGCCGCGCTCACTACGGCCAGTCAGTAGCACACACAGGGCATCCTTCTGCCTCATGCTTAATTGGACCAGCTCGACAATCTTTTCGTTCCACCAGCCGTTCCAAGCACGGGGTTCCTCCCTCTCCACACCATCCCCCGTCGCAGCCAGGATACGCGAATCGTGCCACCACCCGCCATTGACGAAGATATCGGGGCTTCCTAGGCGGCCTAGTGTCACATTATTCCACAGTCTTGGATTCGGCAGCGGTGTTTGGAATAGAGTATTATCGAAGTCGTACACATGGATCGTGCTGATTTTGTCGGCAGCTGCGTGGCGACTGGCCGTCAGCGAGTGCGCGATCGATTGAGAGATGATGGCACTTACACGGAAGCTGTGTATTCAATATGGACCATCTGCCGAGGGCTGTTATTGTATGGAGGCCATTCGTCGAGCCACTGCTCGTGCCATTGGGGGCGCCATTCCCAAATCTTCCATTTCCATTCGCGTTCCCACTCCCATACCTCGACCCCATGCTGCCGCGCAAAAGCAGGCGTATACTTGAGAGGCGGCAGGCGATAAACATGCACTAGATCATATGGGCATGCTGGAGTGCAATCGATACACTGTGAAGGTTGGAGTGTGAGCGCTTTGATGTTTCGTGGTGTTTCGTGGGCCTGACGTTGGAACCTAACGCCTCGAGAACGCCGATTCATTTACAGGAGGGAGGTAGGTACATGTAGAAGTAAAAGAGTGGGGCCGCGGCGATGAGGTCCAAGCTCCACTAGCTACCTACCTATGTAGGTACGCTCAAACCAACTAGCGGGACAATACCTGCCAGCCTCAGAAGGTTGGCACCCCATGGTTGGTCCTTGGTACCAGGTACTGTACAGATGCATCAGAATCCTCGCCTACATGCCTACCTACATAGGTACCACCCCCGAATGGAGAATCAATAATTAGCGGTACAAACTCAACTGGGTCAGTACGAAATGTGCAACCCCTCCTCGATGTTGGCAGACGGTATTCGATGAATAGGCTTCACGACGACCAACCCAATTCATATCTGAAGACTTTTACGTGCATTTAATTTAAGTATGGTTGATTGTCTATAAATAACGCTAACCAAGAAACAGGTCATCGTCACAATGTCAACCCGAGCAGCTATCAGCCTCGTCAAACAAAGATCATCAGCCGAGTTCTTACAGCTACGATGTCATGTGCGGCCGGGCGCTAGTAAAGCACGTGAAGGAGTGGTCGCCATCACCGATGAAGTTATTGAGGTTTGCGTCTCTGCGCCACCACAGGATGGGAAGGCTAACAAGGCCGTATTGGAAGTCCTCAGTCAAGTAAGTCCCGAAGCCGAGATCCTGGCGGCTTGCCATATTTCATTCGCTCTAGCCTCGTTTTCATGCGCGCTTACTTAGTATAGGCCCTGGGCATGCCAAAGTCTGACCTGCAAATCACACATGGACTAAAATCCCGCGATAAGACGGTTCGTGTGCCTACTGCCTCATTCGAGCACGCACTATCCAATGAGTTGACAGACGTCATTGAGTTCATAAAGGAAAGGCTACAGCCTAGGGCTTCGTCTTGATGGTGACTAGCAAGTATATGCTAGGGTTTCTTTGTAAAATAAGGGAGAAGATTGGGAGATCTGACCTGTAGATAGTGTTAGCCTCAGGTTGCCCAACATGGGACGCAATAACGAGTTGAAGAGAAGGCCCAAAACATCAGGAATAATAGAACAATGTGGTGATAGACTAATCATGCTCATAAATGAGTCATAAACAGCCTCTGAGGAATCTCATCATAGAAAGGGGTTTGAAATGAGGTATGCCGGGGAACGCCTACCAATCGAAAACTGTGTCTAGCTCCAGGTAAGCAACGACAAGGTGATATCAGCTAGCTAAGGAAGGTCGGGTTGGTTATACAAGATGTCGAATTATGTATGTACAAGCCTGCGTCGATCAAGCATTCGTCCCTTCAGTCCGCTAGCGTCGAGACGGGTTTAATGTCGACCCCATATTTCTCCTTCAACCTCTCTCGTCTCCGCTCCTCGTATCCGGGTGGCTCAATTCCTACGCGGTGAGGTCAGAAATGTTCAGTTTGTGCATGATATAGACATTGATGTTTTGGTGGGGGGGTGATATACCTCTGCCCTCCCCGACGTCCGTAATCGTCTCGTCTATCGGTCGTCTGCGATTCCTTCGGAGATATTCTTTACGCTCGTACTCATCCATCCCCGGAACCTCGGTTCGCTTGCCGCGCAGGCTGCCACCAGTGTAGTCGAAGGCAGTCATGACGACAGAAAAGGCAGCACCAAAGCCAAGAATACGTGACATACGGCCGGCTATTCAAATTGTTAGCCAGTTGTCAACCCGGGCGTGCAAGCTTAGATATGCCCTTACTCCTGAGTCCTAGTGTAGCACCTCCGAGGAATGCGGCAACGGCCGTGTTGAAGGCATCATCCTTCTCGCGCAGGTTGGCGGTGGCATGCTTGGAGAAGCTATAGACCGTTGCAAGGGCAGCTATGAACGGCAGCATCAGCAACAGCAGCTAATCGATAGGTACGCCATATCAATCCCTACTAATTGAGGTGATGGTGCTGCCGGAGCGTGTGAAGACACCCCAAACACCAACGTTTTGTTTTGCGAGGGAATTCTGCAAGGCGGAGAGGGCGAAGCCAGTTCCACCACCAACCAGGGCACCCTGGATACCCGACTTCACGGCATCTTTCGGGTGGAAAGGTTTTTCCTCCGCCAGTCTCTGGATGGGGTGAGGATTCGCCATCGCGAGCCAACGGGGGACGGTCGCAATTGGAATTAGTGAGAAAAGTAGGTTGACAGCAGGTGGAGGGGGAGCTCTGGTCAACTGAACTGCATTGAGTCGAGATGCAAAGCCTCTGTTCAGCCCCATTGGCCCGACACTCGATGGGCACTCCCCATATGCCGGAGCTGGACTTACCTCGCTCCGTTGGGCTTTTTATTGGCGCCTTTTCTGGTAAGTGGGACCTAGTGGAGAACAGCAAACAGCTGAGGTAAGCTTGGTAACGTACGTCAGCAACAGCCACAACGGGTACACCACGACGCCTGGACGCTTCTGCAGACTGCAGCACAGCAAGCAGGCTCGAGTGGGCCTGTGGCCCTTCACTGCCTCAACAACCGAAGCTCCAAGCTCCAAGCTCCAAGCTCCGTGACCAAATATCACCGACAGCGCTTTACGCTTGACCCGTCAACGCCGTTGCCGTTGCCGTTGTACGCTACGTTCCTAGACATGAACCGTTGCACGGAATAATCGCTGTTGTCCTCCATCTCGTTTTATCGACTCTCTAGAACTACCGTGTTTTGTCTATAATACCCCTCAGCGCTACCTACCTAGGTACTACTAGGTAGGTAGGCATTACTCTCCACCTCTTCTTCGCATCCCCGGAAGCCCCTTACCAACGACATTTTGTGAGCGTGGCTAACGGCATCGCGTACTCCACGCACCATCATATCAGCAAGGCCTTCTGGCTTTCCCTTCCCACTTAAACATCTGTTTCCCTTCCGGCCCATAGACTAGCTTGTCCGTCATCACAAAGGTGCTATCACTTTCCATTTATCTGTTCCATTTTCACTTTCTTTCTACCTATAAGCCCAATCCCCAGCATTGCAACCGCCAAAACATCACGTTGTCTCTCTCTTTCACAACTGGTATGCATCCATAACCCAAACATCATATGGTGCCTGGAGCATATCTGTATATATGTTTTCATGTGGTGCTGTGTTCTACATGGAATGTTGAATAATCTACGTATTCTCATATTTGGGATGAATATTCCTTCTGTCCTCTCCCAGTTACGGAGATAGAAGGTTCCTCACCACCGATACGAGAGGCTTGTCCAGTGACCTATTATTCATACCATTTTTACGTCCCTCTATGTTGCCAGTTCACGCCAATACCTAGGTACTCCGAGCTCTACCCAAGCAAGGTTGCTAACTTGATTGCTAGGCATTGAAGTTATGGTTCTGGTACTCTGTCTCGTCATTGCGGAACTTTGACGAGGGCTGTGGCATGAAGCTTTATTCTACTCTCTCGTCTCCGAGATTCTAAAGCCCTGACTAAACGGGCAATCCTACCTGGGTAGGGTCACGCGTCACTCCCGCTCACCTAATCACTACCAAACCAGATCTACACCAGCAGGTAAAACAAGGCATCCCTATAACCATGGCTGCATCTCTGTCATCACAGGGCGCGGATGCCTCTTCCTTTCTAAAGGACAGGAAAACCAAGGCTATACATGCATTTCGCAAGATGAAAGCCTCTCATGGTAGGTTATCGTCTGATTTCCTTACGCCTTGATATGTCACTACGGCAGGACTCACAATCAATTAACGTAGTGTAGCCTACTCGTCACCTTTGTTCCTTCGTCGTCTTCTTCAGTCACAACTGCCTGAACTACCAAATACGCATTCAGACTGCCGGAGTCACACTATGCTTCTCCTCCCTGACCAAACTTATGAAGCGAGGGATCGGTCATTTCTCTCCATTCTATGTGCGGATTGCAGGTATCATTTTTACTTAGAGCCTTACAAAACTGGGACCAGACCTTTCCACGTCCCGGAACATCCCAGCCATATGCTCATTCCTTCCCCTGCCGATCACGAAGATGACGAATACGGCCCGGGCACAACGGCATTCATCTGTGCTGTGCAAGACTGTTTTTACATGGTCAAAGTCACCGTGAAGCCGCCCAAACTTACTCCTACCCAAATTAGCATGCTGCAGGATGATAATAGGATTCTTCGTAACTTACAGCTTGCTCAAGCCGACGACCCTCAGAGATATTCCGACATGACGCCTCTCTGGGCTGCTGGATCCACTGTTCCAACCTTGGCAAAGTACATCGAGGATCGTTTATCAAAGCCTCTCGGCGATATCCTGAAGATCAAAAAGAGAAACAAAAAATTCAATGTCTCTTTCGGCAAAGATTTTGATGATCTTCTTCGGTCTCTGGGCTTCGAGGAGAGGTCTGATGAGGAGGATGAGGAATGCTGGTATATTACAGCGCCTGAGCCCTTGCCTGCTGGGCTTTGCACCCCCGTCGATTCCCAAAGGGCTTACCTGCAAGATGTTTTGGAAGAATTACGAACACTTTTACCAGTTTCGAATACTAAACCAGCTTGGGAAAAACTCACGGATGCGCTCCCAGGTTCCTCGCCTACTAGCGAAGAGGACCTCCCGCTGGTGAAAAATATTTCAGAAGATGACGCAGTACTGTTAGGATGCCGAAAACAATTCCCTCCTCAGTGGTTCAGTTGGGCCGCTATTCTTCTGGCCAGTCTATGCCCTTCTCGCCGAGATCTCTTTCTTGACGCAGGACTTCGCTGTATCTTGGAACGCAGTGACGAGGCGTCACTAAGCATCATTATGTACAGATCTCAATTCGATCAAGTGCTTTCAGTTGATACCCAAGTCCAATCAGCCTTTGCATTCTTCGGCGCCTCCCCCGAGGATAGCAAAGATACTGATCGCATACTGAACAAGTATCGTGCTATGGTCGATGCCGAGACAAACAAAGCTTTCAGGGGCGAAGCATCTCGGCACCTCGAAATAATCAGCAACCATTTAGGCGCAGACCTATTAGGTGATATTGCCCGAGGAGAGTCGTTAGCGACACGTCCCCCTTCGGTTAATTCAAGCAATAGACGGATGAGCATTGGTTCCGCTTGTAGACTGCTTAAAATAGATGCAGATTACCCTGCAGATCTCATCAAAGAATTAGCTGCTGTTGTTGTACGTACGCAGTTCTCCTCTCGTTCCGGATGTATTCACTAATCAACTCGACCAACTAGGAAAAGGAGGCAGGTCGCGAAAAAGTCATCGAGGCAATTGAGGTATTAAGCGACCTCAAGAGCCAACAGAATAAACAGGATGATGCCCAGAGTCTTACAGAAGCCGCGTTTTTTCTACGGGCAACAGGAAACGTTGCAACCGGTCAATTTGACAACTCGGCGAGACCATGGCCATCCCCAACCACAGAATCCGCAACCCCTTTTACTACCCCACCAGGCTTGAAGAATATCGGTAACACTTGTTACTTAAATAGCCTATTGCAGTACTTTTACAACGTCAAGCCTATCCGGGACATGGTTCTCAGTTACGATCAAATCCAGCTGGGGTTAGATGAGACATCAGTCAATAACCGGCTCACTGGGGGTAATGGTACGCGAGTTACCCTCGAGGAAGCCATTGTAGCTCGCCAATGTGAGTGAAATCCAGAGTAGAATCGGGAAGATGCTCGAACTTGCTGACGTTTAGAAGTCATCGAAGAGCTACGACGTCTGTTCTCGGAACTACAGACCACAACAAGTGCTGCGGCCTGTCCATCACAAAAGCTTGCCAATACCGCACTTTCGTCCGCCAAGGACATCCTTACTTCACAATCTCAGGACCAACCACCGCCGCTGCCGGCGCGCCCTTCTCCGGCGCCCCCTGTTTCGCCGAGCAAAGAACCTGGCACAGTTAATGTCACCGTGGAGCCTACGAACGAACACCATATAACGAGAACTGACAGTTCGCAGACACTTGTTAATGAAATAGACGACATAGATGCGGCAACTTATATCAAGGAGCAAAAGAATATACTCAGTCGTCCTTCTACTAGCAACGCGAGGGAATCATCAGTTGAAGACCGAGCACTCTTAGATACGGTCCAACATGTGGAGGATATTACAACGGGAGAACCTCCGTCACCCCTAACTCTGGAGCAACAATTTGCCCATATCTCACAGCGCCTCGAGAAGTCTGATAGATCAGGTACCTCACAACAAGATGTGGAAGAGATTATAGGAAATATTTTGGAGCACTTAATGCGTGCAATCCGACCAGATGGTCCAATGGAGGGTAAACCTAATCTCCAGGCAGATAAGATTACCAAACTCTTCTTTACCACGATTGTCAACTCCACAATCAAAACGACGGTGGAAAATGACACCTTGACTTCTACTTCTTCCATAGACGAAGACGTTCTCAATGAAGAAGTCGTGCCCGAGCGATGGATCACCGCATTTCCCCATCCTGACCAGAAACACCGGTTGAAGCATAATTTATACGAGGCACTCGATAGATACTTCGCCTACGAACTCCTCTCTGACGGCAGCCTTGCTCGCTATACTACCATTCGTGCCTTACCGCCTATAGTCCACATATGCATTCAACGCAGCAACGCATCAGGTGTGAAGAATAAGAACCCAGTCATAATACCCGAGGAATTGTATCTGGATAGGTATATGGAAGTCGCGGCTGGTTCCGACCTATGGAATACTCGTCGGCGGGTATGGGCTATCAAGGAGCGAGTCCAGGGACTTGAGCCAGGGGGATCTATTTCGGTCGAGAATATATTCAAAACCCCAGGATTTCATACTTCCGATCCTTACGCAACCACCCACCAGCATGGCGATCAAAATCCTAAATTCAGAGGAGTGATCGACTTAGAGAGTGAGCTGTGGCGGGATATTCGTCCGAAGATAAAGCGTGGTCCCGCACCGGCTCAACTTGGTCAGACAATCGAATCGCGACCCTCTAAGAGAATGTCTTTACCCCGGGAGGCAGAAACTGAAAGTGTTGAAACGTCCAACTTTTCTGATATTCTATGGAAAGCTGGGCAATGCATGGATTTTGAGAACTCTGATGAACTTATTGAATTACGCCGAGAAGCAGCAAACGCATTCGACAACATAGAACAACACAAATACTGCTTACATGCTATGATTTGTCATGGTGGCGGTATGAATGCCGGCCATTACTGGGTCTGGGTGCGAGATTTCAGGAATCAAGTCTGGTACAAGTACAACGACAGTCTCGTAACTAAGGACTCGAGGGACACACAGCAGGTTATTGATGAACTCAACAATAGCGGTGACCCATACTATGTGGCCTATGTTCGAGACGAACTAAAGGACGATCTAGTTGAAGTACCCCAACGTGCACAGCGCGAGGAAGACGATGCCTCTATGATCGACGACTCAGGGAAGATGGAGGTGATTGATAGTATAGCCATCGACACTCCTCCCCAACCAGCCAACAGTCCTGTTAACACGCCTGTGCCGGAGGCTGTAATGGAAGATGCACCACCACTTGAGTTACAGGTCTAGATGGAAGTCAAGCCATTCGCGAGTGGGAATGCATTACCATCGGAGTTTTGCGATTTTTCCAAGCCCCGTGGACACGCCTTGGCGGACATTGGAAAAATACAGCCTGGTGCCATATGTACCTCAAGTGTATTATCAATAGTTTTCCAGACCAATTCCATGATAGGGCCATTTTTTCTTTGTAGCTAACTCAGCTGTCCCCCAATCCATAGATATGCAGTGTGCACAGGCACTGGAATTCTGAGACTGCTTCAAGAGTACTACTGAATATCGGCCCTTCCTATCTTGCGTAATTCAGGCGGTCGCTAGTAAGACAATGTCTAGAGTAGCTACGGAGAATCTCCAGTGTTGATGTACTCCCATTACCCTACTCTGGCCATGATTAAAATCACGATCGCCATTGGTGGTCACAAAGTTCACTTACCTACAATGTCTTCTAGCCCGCAGATGAGCCCTGGGGGGCTGGAGTGCACTCGCAGGTAATCAATCACAAGGAATAAGTAACCGCTGTCACCCCCAAGGGTATCTATACGATCATTCCTAGTGATCTACATGAAAACATAGAAAGTCCAATTTACTGGTGTCAGGAAAGCCCTGGCCTTGTGAAAATCTATGGATCAATTGGGAGCTAAAGAGCGCAAGGCCCACTCCTCAATTGCAGAAACATATGAACATAACCCGTTCGCTGCTGCTGAACACATCTGCTACAAAGCAGTATAAAGAATGATAGCGTACTCTCGTAAAGAACGAAGAAAAACCCTCCTCGATGGGCTGAACACACACACACACACACGCAAATAAAAGAAGGGGAAAGGCCGCAACTTTTGTGAGCAGCTAGGTCTTGGAAATTAGCATGATTTCCACTAATTAGTTTCATTGAAAGAGGCCGCAATAGAAGTATATCACTCCAGCTGGTAGTCCTTTAAGTGAAATGATATTGTTTGAAGAATGTATTTGACATCCGGAGTAATTATCTGTTTCTACTTGTTAATGGAGAATATATGGCGGAGTGAAAAAGTTCACATATGGCAATTCGACACTCATTTTGACCACGGGTGGCAGGGTTAGCTAAGTCCTGTGATCAACTTGTTTGCCGGGCCAATTACGTTTTCCAAGGCCCTAGGACAGATGAGTATCGAAGCATTTCTTTCGTCTGACCGTTACAATTATGACGCCGGATATCTAAAGACGATACCCTGAAATTTGAAACAATTATCATTCAAGATATTGCCCGTTAATCTTCTACTTAAATCAATTGATTGCAAAATATGAGGTAGACAATAGACTCTTGTTGTTGCACGAGGGTCTTTAAAAAAAACCCCTCGTGGAGCTATTCTGACAATACGCAAAAGTCTTTTGTGTGCCTTATGACAGTTTACAAAGCGTGAGAAATATTTTCATATCACAAGCATTATTTAGGTAATAGTATCTATTATTCAACTACTTATATATTCCACTAGAAGCAATATTTTGTTAGAATGTTAGGTACGTAGCCCCCACAACACACTTGTTAAGCTAAGTAACTCAAAATCATGACTGTTCCCATATTTGTTTCCGAGCAACGAGGTTTGAATCTAGGTTCTCGCTTAGTGAATGCAGTTCTGACACTGTTACAATTGTCTCCCAGGAGACATGGACCTTCCCAGTTGTCATTTTCCTAAATTAAGTTAAGGTATGTGCCGTGCACATCTTTCCTTCTTGTTTTGCCATCTTTCCTCGGCATCTTTCAACCCCAATACAGTCAAATCTCCCACCATTTGTCGCCGACGACCCTTTCATTGTTGTTGAATAACCCCTCTGGTTCGCAATTAGGGATTCCCATTTAATACCTTCAATACCTCTACTTCTTCCTTCTATCTTTTCTTTTCGCTTTGCCTCCGTTTGCAATGTCTACTACTCAGTCCATTCCTCCCCCTGAATTCCTACCAGTCTTGCTTGGACACGGTAGCTTTATCAGAGGTGAGGGTGGAAAGGTGCTATTAGATGGGAATCAGAGTCCCCTTTTTCTGATCCCAACAGCGGACGATTTCCTCAAGATGAAGCCGTCGAAGGAATCACAGCAGTTCTGGCCAGCCGGCGCTAATCAAAAGATCCCGATGAACACATCAGTTGTGTTTCTCAGCATCGCTGTCAACACGGATTGTCAGAACGCAAACAAGATTACAGAGGTGGGGTATACCATCTATGACACTGCCACAATCTACGTTGGTGCTAGGAGCGGGCGGAGGAGACACCCTGGGTGCGAGGCCCCTGGCCCTCGTGGTGAGAACATCACGAAACTCGCGCACAGCCAACACTTCATCGTCAAGGATACGGCACACCACCACCCTGGAACTTGCACTCAGCCAAATCACACAGCGCAACCCTACTATTTCTCGTACCGCAAGTCTAAGTTTATTAACCGACATGACATTGCAAAGACCCTTGAGGAGACGTTCAACGTGGCTGCTTGTGAGGGAATTACTAGGGAGTATGGGTTCCTAAATTTTATCTTCTTTTTAAGCAGTATTCCTCTTTCCTTATACTCTCAAACCTCCGAGAATAATTTAAACCTACAACAGATCTGGTGATTTCTGACAACTGGGTGTTTATAGGGACTTCCAGAATGGAACCCGCCGCAAAGTGGTCCTAGTTGGCTGGGGTGATGAGAACTGCCACCCACAGATTAAGGCGACATCCTGGTACCAAAATAGCCAGTTATTTCAACACTGGGACATCCGACAGCACCTACTAGTTCGTGAATGCTTACCTGCTCCGACATACCTAACCTGCATGGATGTTTTCGGTATTCAGCACCGAGCTCAGTAAGTAATTATTCTCTTAAATAAGCTACTATTTATGTGAATCACATCAGCTCTGGCCTGGGCTTGAGTCATGTCCTAGACCCATCATGTTTGATATGACTATAACTAACTATAAGTGTGACAGCGGCAAAGAGATCGGACACAACGCAGGAAACCACACGGCCTTCACAATCCAATTGCTCATTGCATTGTGTTTCCTGACCGAGTCCGAGCGCTCTCTAGTCAAGTCGAACCAGAACCTAGACCCCGGCTCCAAATTCCCAGGCGTCGAGAGCGTTCTAGCTAGAGATAACCGACCTCCCGGATCAGCACCTCTTCCTCCTGGACGAGTCCCGATCATGCATTAACCATCGTTAGGGGAAGGGGGGGAGGGGTTACAGTGAACCGACTGTGTAGAATGGGTCAGTCATGCGAGGAGATTTGCAAGCTTGTGACTGGCTTCGGCATGGAGGACTGGTTTCTCGCTCTCACTTGTCAAAGAAGATCTAATATGGCATACTGCATCAAAAGTACTATCGTGGACACACGTTATCGCTGGCTTGGCAATAACGGGTTTGTTTCGTCACAAGTCTACGATGGATAGATTCTGTATATATACAATAGAGGTGACTGGACCGTCCTATATTTGTGAAGTCCGGTGACAGATTGTAACAAGGGCTTTAGATAAGGGCTTGGAATGATATTCAATTATGTGTAATAATCATCTATGCACCTAAGGAAGCCATGTAAATCTTTTGCCTCCCTTCTACTAGGTGGGCGATCCTTAGTCTTTATGCCTAAATAGCTTCGCCTAAAGTTGCCGACCTTCGCAAACTGCTTCAGAAGATCGGGATCAATCAGATCAGGTCGGAAGAGCTGATCTAATTGATCTAGGCCAGTTGCCGCGAGCATATGATTAATTACATGATATCGGGTGTCCCAGACCCTTGGGTTCGTTCGTGTGACATCTTCCGCCCTGTAGAAGGGAGCTTGGGATCTACATGGCCCCCTTGGTCGCATAGACAATTATTGCAATTTGAATATCCTTCGAAGCCCTTGATGACAAACCGTTACACGTGAATTACTATTTTTAGCAGTTTTAATCACATGTGCTGCATCTCACCCATACGGATTTCTAGATCAATCTGGGCGGATGCTTTTTTCATCCTTTTCATAAGCTTATCTTACTGTGGCGTGGTTTATCTTCGCTAAAGAGCGGTGAACGTAAGACAAATCATATGTATGGATTTATTAAATATTAGTTTAGCTATCTATAGTACTGTATATTGGGTGTTGGGTTCTCTGCGGTGCTCATATTCTGATATTGTGATGGAAGATTATGATGACACACCAACAACCATAATTCGATCCTCGCGGCCTAGTAATGGTTGGTGAATTCTAATACAGGGTTCTGGGACCCATCACACAGTTAGGCATAAACCGTTTGAAAACGACAGAATCTCGCCTATCCGCTTCCTGTTACTACTACGAAATATATCTAGATATAATTAGTTTTATTTTTGTTTTCTTTGATTTTTTGCCGTTGAATGGCTTGGCAGTTGAGACTCGCTTTCGAGGCTCCACTACTCCAATTTTGAGATACGATCCGGGTAACAGGTAGCTACCCGAAAAGGCTTAAGCTCCCCCCAACATGATAGTATACTACGCGATGTGTGTGTGCCCGTGTGTATTGTAGATGATCAGAAAACGTGGCGCTCCCCTACCCCTCCCCCACTGTAAGGTATTGGTGTCTTGGCATGGGTTAGGCGGATATATATATCATAGTCCTTCCCAGCATGAGAGGACAACGTGAATCAATACATCGACTTATAATGGCTTCAAATTTTAGGGGCATTATATTTGACCTCGGTGGTGTCTTGCTAGAATGGGACCGTCACGGCGTCCCAGGCTTGTCCTCGGGACAATTCTTGACCATCATGAATACTACGGCCTGGCATGGCCTCGATAGAGGAGTGTTGAGTTTAAAAGAGGCTTGCAAGGTAAGTATCCCATGGCCTCTTTAGATTTGAAGACACACTAAGGCTTGAAAAGGAATTCGGTGAGCTTCTTGGAGTTGATCCAGCTGCTGTCGAATCATCATTAGAACAAGCACAGCTGTCGTTAACCGTGAACTGCTCGTTGGTCCAAACAATCCACGACTTGGAACAGTCGAACCCCGGCCTCAAATTTTATGTCATGTCCAACATATCTAAGGTATGTTCAAAGACTGTATACGGAGAGCCTAAGAAATTGACTATCACGTAGGAGCATTTTAAAATCGTCAAGAGCCTCGAAATCCCATGGTCCATATTTAACATGGTCTTCACATCTAGTGCTGAAGGCATGAGAAAGCCCGACTTATGCTTTTTTCAACAAGTTATTAAGCAGACAGGACTTCTTCCGGGTGAACTACTCATGATGGATGACTCCCCAGACAACATTTGCGCAGCACGATCACTCGGAATGCACGGCTTGCTAGTCGACAACAAGTCAGCGAAATCTGGCGGTACGTTACGAAATTTGTTTCAGAATCCTATATCTCGAGCCGAGAGATACATGAAAGTCAACTCTAGAAAGCACCACTGCACTATTGAAGGCCGTGAGGATATTGTACTCAAGGACAACTTCGCTCAACTCCTAATTTGGGAACTCACTGGCGACGCAGACATAGTCTACCTAAAGTACCCCTCTGGCAAACTACATAATTCACAAGTAGACCCGACCAGCACACCCAATGGCAAAGCGCCTGATCGTTTGGACGTCAATAATGGTCTCTGGAATTATTTCTACGGAACACCAATCCTCACAACATCAGAGTTTCCGCCAGATGCAGATACGACATCTATAGCCTACTTGTCTCTTCCCCAAGAACATCTCGACGACGCCACAGACATCAAGCTTGTGTTAGAGGCAATGGCTGAAAATATTGACACACAGGGAATCATGCAGGTATATTTCTCTAAAGAAAGGCCGAGAATTAATCCAGAGACTTGTTGTAATATCCTCAGAGTCTTCTACCGCTTCGGCTATGGCTATGATGCTCGTATCAGGGAGACAAAGGATTGGGTGGTCAAGTGTCTGAAAAACAGAGCTTGTCTAAATGGAAACCGACATTACTCTACACCAGAGGGATTCCTGTACTACGTGGCTCGGTTGTACGTGGACGGCCCAGAGGACCTGCAACAGGAACTGGCAGGAATCCACGAAGAACTTCAACAGCGGATCGACGTACCCACAAACCCTCTGGCTCTCGCGCTGCGCATCTCTGCTTGTCAACTTGTTGGTGTCGATGCGCATCGCTATAATAAAGACTTCAAGTTGTTCATGTCCTTGCAGCAGGAGGACGGCGGGTGGCCGGCTGGCCATTTCTGCTGTGTGGGTAGGACTGGAGCTCGTATTGGGAACCGGGGCCTTACAACTGCACTCGCTCTGCAAATAATAAAGGCTCGGGGACTGTGTAACTGTAAGTGAAATAGCTAAATGCCGATGTTCGAAGTGGCTTGTCAACTTATCTTCTAGTACTACAGAATTAGTAAACACGTTCTCAGGCCACTCTGGCGCGCAACTCCTGCAACTCTTGTAACCCAGCCGCCACTAAGCACTTCTAAGGGGCGGCCAAGTCTAGGGTGCTATAGAGCGAGAGCAAAGATATTATTATGCATTGTACACTTAATAGCTCATCTTTTCGTACTAGACAATCCATATAACTCTCCACAGACAAGGTAGAATTCTTAGCAGATTAGAGGGCTTTTCTGTTTTACATCCGCTTAGTAATTATCTACATGTAGGTTAGGCCACTTTGGGAACCTTAGGTAGGTAGAGAGGTAACCCCGGCTGTTTTCAACCCTCTTCGCGCTTTCGGTGTATTATTGTTTTCTCATTCATAACACTTGAATTGTGTGTCATTTCAAACCATGTGGTCTTCCAATCTCTCGACAAAATAGATGGCCCGTTATCTATCTACATACCTACTGACCCCTCACTAAGATTGCCCCCCCACTTTCTCTCATGAGGGCGGCCCCAATTCAGGTTCCTTCAAAAAACATGAATCTGAGGTGTGCATGAATATATCGCCATGGCGATGATCGCAGCAGCGAGGCGATGCTGGAAGGTAGCCTGGATTACAGCTTTTTTTCTAATTTTATTCTCCGTCTGGATCCTCGGCTGTGCCACCCTCATTCCAACTCTGATGCTTCTCAACTTCATTCTCTCATGTCTCATCCTCGTGCAAGGTTTGGTCCCCTTCGGAGTTGGTCGCCTTCTCACGCGCTTCACATCAACTGTCCAAAAGCCGATCCAATCGGCTTTATATTTCTGGTTTTTTGCCTTTCATCTACCCATCGTGTTTCCTCTATCGATGCTCCTAGTTTTCGCTCCTGCTGTGTTTAGCGAATCTTCACAAGCTGTCTTGGACGGATTATTCTTGCGACTGTCATCTGTCTTGCGACAACTGTGCGGGATTGAATTGCCCAAAGCTGTGAATTCGCTTCCAAGACTAATCGTCTGGATGTGGCGCTATACGTCTAGTTTGGCGGTAGTGAGACCTCGGCGCATGTTCATCACCACCTTGAAAACAGCACTGCTTAAGCCAACGACGGCTCAGAGAGCCTTCTCGACGTGCTTAGACCTTCTCTGGAGAGCTTATAACTCCCATTCGGCGGATTGGGTCGCGACACGATTTGTTCCTGTTCGAGCTTTCATGTCGCGACTACTTCAATGGACTCTGAGCAGCCTTGCCGTACTATTTGTGGCTGCTGGCTTGCAGTTTGGAGACCACTCTTACATCTTGCTGATGTATCTATCCTATCTTCCCATCCCTGTTTTAGCCCTTGTTTTCACCCTCTACGACGCTGCACGGGAACTAGATCGGACAGAACTTTCAGCTGCACAAAAGGAGAATGCTTATGTTTATGCTTCCCTACCCGTAGGCTCTGATGATAAACTAGGGTTTGCCTTTTCAGCTCCAATTATCAGACTCCTGGAGATTCATGCTGGCCGTGCCGAACTGCCAATTTCCTGTACGCTTAAGATCGCAGAGCTCTCTGGATCCGACACCTGTTCTTACGAAGCTCTCTCATATCAGTGGGGGCCGATTGATACGAGCCAGGTTATATATATCAACAAAAAGGGCTTTCGTGTGTCAGCTAGACTCTTTCGGGCTATTCACCACCTACGTGCTCCGGAAAAATCACGGACTGTGTGGATAGATGCTATTTGTGTCAATCAAGATGATCTCGTAGAGAGGAGCTCTCAGGTGCTCTTGATGCCGCAAATATACTCAAACGCGACATCTGTGATAGTGTGGCTTGGAGAATCCCCGCGATGCCTTGCTCGTACACTCTCAGATGTGAGAGGGACACCCGGCGATATAGGCTCGCATATAGTGAACCCAAACGCAATACATTATGGCGCCGCACGTGTCATATCTCAACTACTCAGTCAGCCATGGTGGACGCGCGTTTGGGTAGTCCAGGAGCTTATGTTAGCTAAGAAAGCAGTTATCCGCTGCGATAGAGATGAGATCACATGGGAGCACTTTTGTCTGCTTGTAGATCAATGTGTTTCAATGCCATACTTTCGCACAACGCACTCTAACTATGAAGATTTCCAGGCGTTGAGGACTCTGAGGGAAGAAAGACTCTCAATTGCGAGTAGCTCTTCGAGGAAAGAAGGTTCCTCACTGGGGCGACTTAAACCACAATCCAATAACTCATACGACCTTCTCACGATGATATACCATTTCAGGGCTCGGGAGGCTACGAACCCTCTCGACAAGGTCTTTGCCTTCCAGGGTCTTACGGGAGATACAAGTGGCATACCATCCGAAGCGATAGACTCGCACTTGCTCGACCGAATTTTGGTGTATCCTGACTATACGAGGCGCGACTCGTCGCTCAGTATTGCTCTCGCAAAATCACACATCCAATCTACCAAGACACTATCAATCATCGCACTTGCAGAAGTCGCGAGACAGAGTGATCCTCAGAAGCCGGATAACACCAACTCCAACTGGGAAAAGTACATACCGAGCTGGTGCCCGGCATTCATGAATAAAGAAAGCGTGCGTCAGGGGCTGCAACTACGGCCTCTCTGGAGCGGCCTCCCGCAGTCCGACGACCCAGACTTCTCTGCATCTGACCAGATGACAGTCCGCGATTCCATCTTCGACTCTAGATTCTTCGTCTCGGGCCCGGGGAGCGATAGTGAGGCTTGGGGTGGCGGGTCTTCTTACCAGCTACCAGTGCACATCATCCCTCATCTCTCGCTCAGAATTAAGAGCATTAGACCAGCGGCCGGTATCTCTCTCTCGAACCTAGGCAGCATGACGAGACTGGTCCTCATGCGGAAGGAGTCCACCATTGCCCCTTTTTTCCGCTCTAACTCGTCTTGGGAGTCGGTGCTTCCGAGCTGGCGGGAACTCGCCCGCGAGGGATATCGAGGACAGGACAGGAGAGCAGAACCTCAAACCAACAACGGAAAGCTTAGTTTTAGTAACACCCCATTTAAAGAGCTGTTCAACCTTACCGTGACAGGCGGGAAGTTTGCATCTGTTCCCCCACCTTCTGAATCTGAAGAAGAACGCGAAGGCGGCAATTCTAGTCTTCACACGGCAGCTGCTCGTGAAGCCCCATCCTCAAATCAATATACCAGCTCACAGCTATATAACCGCGCACGCACAGATGCGTGTATCGGGCGCCGTTTCTTTACCACGGAGTCTGGACACATGGGGCTCGGCCCTGCTAGTCTTGCGGTCGGTGACGAGGTGCACGTTGTGCTTGGATTACAGGTCCCAGTGATTCTGCGCAAGGCTTCAAACGACGCCGATAGAGGGACCGACTACAACGGGGCTAGTGATGACGACTGGCTCTATATCGGGCAGGCATATGTGCATGAGCTGACGAGGTATGAAGGGGTGTTGGGGAATGATATACAGACGGGAAAGGTGCAGCTTCAGGAGTTGCTCCTGGTTTAGGGTAAAGGCTCAAGCTTTTATATACTCGTAGGTAACGAGAGCGACCAAACAAATCCTTGGCGCGGGCTACCAATTCAAGAGACATTCCCCTGAACGGGCGATCTAGGTGAAGCTGAGACGGAGGGAAAGTGAATACATGCCGCTGGCTTAAGGATAAATTATATTTGCCGATCGCCTTCCCATCAGTGCTCAGGGGGTCACCATTCTAGTCTATGAGGAGGGTGAGCATCTTCCCAGGATTCCAAGCTCACGAGACAATTTACTCTTCGCTGAGCAACGTCCGCAGTAACGCATATAAGGTACACTCACAGAATCTCGTCAAGCTTTTAGCATCTATGTTAGCTCCGTACATCCACTTCGACTCGGAAATTGCCTGATCGGCGCCACGGCGTGGATGAGCATGAGAGCAGCCTAGCTTTCGTATGATCTCCGATACCTTCACATTCTCAAGCGGCGGGGTCGACATTAAGGCAGAGAACGGCGTAAGTGTACCGGTCGGTTTTCTAAGTAGGGCTATGAGAGCACGGCTAACACTGTTTCCCTCCCTTACCCCATTTTCTTTTCCCTTTTGCCCGGCCCCTTTCAGTAGCGATATCATCAGGGGTAATGATAGAAACAAAACCGAAGGCACTTGTCTGTCTGTTTATTTATTCTTTACTTGTCTGACTAATTGCCGCCATCGACGCGGATGATGCGTCCCTCGACCCGCGGCGCGATGGCTCGCGTCCAATCAACCTCAAACTCGCCCGCCTTCAGTTCGTCGGCGACCTTGCACTCGACACCCGCGATGCGCGCCCACTTGCCGAATACGCGGCGCATAATCTGCATCTCACTGTCCAGGTGCTCAACAACTCTGCCCCTGTTTCTGCTGCTCTCGCTCTCGCCCTCTGTCTCGCTATCTGACTCCTCGAGGTTCGTGACGCTGCAGCGGCGCTCGCGGATCTTCTCCGGCTTCCAGTTGTCCCAGCCGCCGTTCTCCGAGGGGGTCGGCCTACTTGTCCGCGTCGGGGAACATGCTGTGTAGTGCGGGTGGTTCGCGCCTACTTTGCTCCTAACCTCGTCCCAGTGCCTGCCCATGCTGGCTCCCCAATGCTTCCACTGGCCCATCACCTTCAGCGACATGAAGTACTGTCGTAGCATCATTGATATCAGGATGCCGTTTTCTTCTGACACGATCTCTTCGGCCGTGCCACCCTCCGACTCTATGAGAAGGCTGTCATAGCCGTCCTTGCCCCGCGCCATATAGCCGCGCGTCACAAGCACGTATTTCTTGGCTAGATCTATGGGCTCGTCGCCGATGGAGGCGGAGACGATGCGAGAGCCGGATGGTTTCCCCGCGTTGAATTCGAACTTGATGTTGGATACTTGCGGAAAGCGCCCTTCGAGAGCAGGATATAGTGATACGCCATTCTCAAGGGCATCCCAGATGGCTTGTCCGGCTACACGGATCACAACAACGGGATCCTCGAATGGGAAGCAGCTCATAATATCTTTCAGTAAGATGGGGCCTGGCGGGTAGACCTGATCGCCGCGAACGGTGCCGGATGCCATCAAGCTACAGTCACCTGAGTAATGGTGGCGCATGATATCGCAGACGAAATTGGCGATGTTGCTCTCCTGAAGCCTGACCGTCCTAAACCGGGCGTCAAGGGGTGCAATGGTGTAGCCTATGGGTTTTTGAAGCGTGGCATTGAGGGTGGCTGTCATCTTCTCCACTATCTCTGCTGTAGGTGGGTGTTGGGGGATTTCCGAAGTGATATCTCTGCGTGTGATGTCAATATCCCACCTCCCCGAGCCATCGGGTCTCCGTCTCGCTTCGATGTAGCTCAATTGCTTGAAGTCTGTCCCGGAGCGTAATACGTGAGTGCCCTTAATAAGACTGTGGTTATAGTAATGGTCATGACCGCCGAGAATAATATCGATTATACCATCTGTTTGTTCGGCCAGCTTGTTGTCGTTGGGCTCGCGCATGTGCGTCACGGCGATGATTATTTCGGCTCCTTCAGCACGGAGTTGCGGGACCAGCTCCTTGGCCGTCTCGCTCGCGGATTTGTAAATGAGATCGGGTGGCAAACTGTTAATGGTGGCCAGCCATTCTCGCTCACCGAGGCCGATAAGCCCGATCTTGATCCCATTTGACGACGTTATCATATGAGTCTTCTTACAATTCCCGATGGGTACGCTGTCTCCCAAGGCTGGACTGTCCGGAATTAAGAGTTAGCAATTATGGTTAGAGCAGCAGTATTAGACATCTTGACAGTGCATTGAAGCGACCCAAGCCCAAACCCGCTGTCAGAGGGGAAAGGATGCAGATAACGGGCATAGTCATACTCTAATACATTCGCGATAAGCCACTATTTAACACCAGCAATTAGTAATCTTCACGGTAATTTCTAAGCAAGACATGTTGTTTACGGAAATAGCATGTCCTAGATTCTATTAAGAGAAGATGAATGGTTGGGGATGCGTACTGGGAAGTTGCACTTTGAGGCAAGGTGTCTGAACTTGCGAACACCAAAGTCGAGATCATGATTCTGAGGACCGAGTCAGCACTGGTGCACGAGAAGATACAAGCTGGACGCATACGCCTAAAGATGCGGCGTCTGTTCCTATGTTGTTCAATAACGGAATCATGTGATCACCTATTCGGTTCGAGAGTCAGCTCGGAATATTACACTAAGCAGATCAACAAGCACATCAGATTTGGGGGGTAGCAGGGAATATCCATATTATGCCCTCTATACACCCAGGATGTCGTCGACTACCTAGTAGGATAGGTTTCTGTTGGTGGAACGTACCCTTCGTTACTGAGCTCTCCAGACTCGGATTGAATGCATCTCCAGAAAAGAAGGTGAGCAAGTCGGGCTGTCCCTTGAACTGTGGGCCCTCGCGATAATGCTGTATGAGGCTCATGAACCTCGCGGCGCCGCCGACAGGCTCGCTCGAGGAGGAGTCGACATGGTAGACGTCGTTGTAATGCAGGACCCTCAGATCCGGAGCCCCTCCCTTCTCAGCCCCCGAGCTGTAGGTGATGGATTCATTCGGAGGGGGAGGGATCTTCTTGTCAGGCATGTCGAAGTCTGCATGAGGGGGGTTTCGGGGTTTTACAAGATCTCTCAAACACCCTGATTGTCTATTAAGTAGTATGGTTGGGTAGTAGCAGGAGGTCGTGTTAATGGGATCGTAGTGGTAGCATCGGCAACAAAGCTTGGAAGGCGGTATGAGGTTTGTAAGTAAGCACCTAGCTGTCACTGCCACTCTGCGCCAATCAGCGCTCATCCTTTTCCCTATCATGGTCAATCAGAAACCGGAGGGGCCAGCTGCACATCAGGACACCCTAATTGGCTGAATCGGGCACCTATCCGCTGTACCTGCAGCGCACCAAGATGCTGCTTATAGCAGGCCCTTGTACACAGCGCCTCCACTAAAGCCAATCCCAGTGCGGAGAGCCTGTTGAAAGACGGTGAGTGTTGTGCTGGCACCAGTAGTCCGTCAGCCGTACTTCGTGATATCTGGTTGTGGCTACGATATTGGCGGCCAGTAAAGGACTGACGAGTAAATTTTTTTTTGCAAGAAAATAATGTACTAGTGCTTCTCTGCACTTGAAGATTGGCCGAAAAGGCTCCAGGTTAGTAGATATGCCACTTGCTTATTTACAGCCGAACTGGAAGGCTCATACCATTCACTATACCTACCTAGGTAACTAGCCAGTTAATGGGGACATGTCCACGTATACATACGTACCTAGGTAGGTGCTGTATGCTGGTCAAAACAAATGGTGAATAGCGTTGTAAGTCGCGAACAATACATCCATTCAAGCAGCCGATTTCTTACCCTCGTCCCTTGCTGCTTTGCGGCCAGTCAAATCAGATGCTTTTTATGAACTGTCTTAGCAAGGTTTCTTGCTCTAATAAGTGTCAGTAATTATAAAGTGATTTCACAAACATAGGTAAGTAGGTAGGTACCATTCATGTTGAAATTTCACGGTATACTATACACATAAGACTGGCATGAAGTGAAATCAAAGGGTGAGGTCTACTTAACCGTCGTTAGCCGATCACTCATTTATCATTGGTTTCATACATGTATGCTCATTCCAATGTCGATACCATAAGTCTCTCTAGTATTTCCAACTATATACATCACCTCCCTAGTTACACGCCCCTTAAGACTTTAGCATAGAAATGGAAATACCGTACCTCAGGCCCATACCCTCGACCGCTTCCTCTCACGGCTCGCCCGGCCAAATCGTGTCAGCAAGGTGTCTCACAAGTTTGAGTTTGGCAATCATATCCTCCCTTGTCACCGAGTTTCCGAGATGATGGCTCGCAAACCCACACTGGGGACTAACCCCGATCCTCTTTAAAGCCTCCTCACGCGTCTGTCCTGAACCACCCGCGATAATGTCGGCCGCCGTGAAAACGCGCCTCCGCATCTCGTTGACGTCTTCTAGCTCTGGAAACTTGCTGGTAATGACGCCCAGCACCACATTCTTGTGCGCCGGGAGCTCCTTCAGAGGCTCGAACGTGCCCGCCCGCGCCGTGTCGTACTCCAGGAAGTAGGTGTCCGCATTGATCTCCTTGAACAGCTTCGTCGCGATCCGGTCATACCCGCCTTCCGAGAAGTGCTTGCTGTACGCGAAGTTGCCGCGGCAGAGATGGATGCCGAGATGCATGTCCGCTGGTCGCGAGGTGATGCAGTCGTTGTACAGCTTGACGTACGAATCCAGCAGCTGATCGGGGTCCTCGCCGTCTTGCTTGAACCCCGCAATCATCTTCTCCGAGCAGAAATCTAGAGGTCGGAGAGTCTTGAGTCAGTAGTCAGATGCTATCAGGGACTTTCCTAACCCTTACATGCTAGGTTCGGGTCGTCGATGGTAACGTTTCGGCATCCGTTGTCATATAGGACCTGAAGTTCCGTCGCATATGCTACGGCAATGTCTTTGAAGTATTCGGCATCGTTCGCGTACACACTCTCAGGGTACGCCATCCCCTTCCTATAGCGCAAGTGATACCTGGTCTTTCTTAGTCTCGGGAGAGCTCTCAGTTTTCAATAATTTAAAAACAGGAGCATAGATAATAGGTACTAAATTCTCACCATTCCGGGGCAGCCAATGTTATCTTCAGCTCCTTAACGCGATCGGCGGGGACAAGGTTTTTCAGATAATTCCAGTCCGACAGATAACTACTGCCGACGTGCTTGATCTTGCCAGTGCAGACGATGGACTCGCCTGGCTTGTGTCCTGACTCGGCTATAGACCGAGACGGATCATCAGAACATAGCTTCGCAATCTACAAGTACGGGAACTGACTTACTGAAGGCAGCAATGTCCGGAACATACATGCGGAACATGCTCCAGTCCGGAGCGACAATCTCTTCGAAACCCTCAAGGTTCGGGAAGAACGTGCCCCAAAACTGATGGCGGCGGTACTCTCCATCGTTGATGGCATGGAAGCCAAGATCCAATTGCAACTTGACGATCTCATTAATGGACTTGTCCTCAATCTCGTTCAGCTTCTTGTCGTGAGCAATGTCGAGGGCTTTGGCATCGTCGAGTTCGAGCCGCCTCTCAGTCAGCTCCTTAGGGCGCAGAAGTGAGCCTAGGTGCTCAGCCCGGAAAGGTGGCCGTTGCTTGTTACCAACCATGATGTCCTATGGTATGGCAGACCTTGCGTGAAAGTGTTCAACTGGCACGAGGTTC
The DNA here is from genome assembly GCA_003426235.1 of Xylaria polymorpha. Classification (NCBI taxonomy): domain Eukaryota; kingdom Fungi; phylum Ascomycota; class Sordariomycetes; order Xylariales; family Xylariaceae; genus Xylaria; species Xylaria polymorpha. The sequence goes on from NQIM01000253.1 coordinate 45,987, forward strand.
TGTGAGATGAAGGCTATATGAGTAGGATGATAGTACGCACGGATCTTCTCTCACTGTTAAGATAAATAGCTCACAGAATAAGAGAGGGAGGAATTGGAGATTTATATAGAATTGTGAAAGGATACCTACTCCTCCTTCGCGTGGGTCGCAGATCAATAACTTCCCAGCCAGATTTACGCTAGGACGTGATTTCGGTCAGCTCAGGATCTGGGACCACTACCATCACTACCAGTCGGCGTGGGATGTAATCGAGCGACAAGCCACCGTTCCCAAGCCATGATCCCAGGCAATACGAGAGCAAGTCGGCAACGATAGTATCCCCACCAACAGTAACTACACTCATATTTAGCTCATTAGTATAGAGACTGTAGCTTGAATTGAGGGGATAACTGGATGTCCTGCATAGAAAAAGCAGTGATATGCGATCCAGGTGCTTAGGCAAGATGCTAAGCAGCGACCAACATCCGGGTTTGCTCCAATAAGAGAGCTCGCCAGTCCTGCAACATTGTCTCACATGAACCCTAGCTGGGCCTATATTTTCTCGCTCGCTATTCCATTATCCAGGCGAGACCGGTCAGCGGCACTGCTCTCAGCGGAACAATCTGTCTAGCCATCTCTTTACGACGGAAGTGGGCGGTCATGCCTCGTCTCTCCGCCTCGGGTAACGGTGAAGTTGCAATATCCCTGCTAGCCCCGCCTTTGTCAATGCTGACTTTGCCGTTGCCATAGGCTTTTATTGCCTGATACGTAACCGTGTGGCTTAGACGAATCACTGTTGATTATCCGGCAGATGGCAACATACGGACATCGTGAATCCCACCGCTGGGCCCATCAGACATTACCTGAGTGCGGTCATAATTGAGGCAAAGACGACCTATGACAAGTAACGTCTTGGAGTAGCGTAGAAGTCTTCCTGAGCGCTTCCGAGAGCGCTTGGGGCTGGCGCGGGCGAGTTTCCCAGGTGAAGTCACCTCCGACCCGTTGGATGCGTGATGCAACGCGACGCCACTCCCCGGTCCCGCCCTTACCTGCTTTCGGTAAGGAATGGATAATGGGGATGAGACGATCCCAGCGACAGGGGACGGCACTTCAACAAGTTCTAGAAATTGCGGGGGGCTTACATCTTAGGTAATTACAGTATAGCTCTTTAGATCGTCGTTCACTCTGGGGGTAATAAGGGAGGCTCTTCCGGCTTCCGCTTTCCCAGCTTCGGTTCGATATGTGGGTATTCCGACTACCTGTACTCTCACAGCAAATCGCGTCCACTTAATCAAATGATGTCGCCGAGAAGTGGATCTATATATACCGTTAATACTCACCAAGTATCAACAGCGTCGTTTTTACTTCCGTGACAAATGATAATTTTGACAACTAAAACTCGTTGATACCCTTTTATGACAATTGCCATTAGTTACACGCAGTGGGGACTTCATTACCCATAGCTAGATGTAGATGGTTTATTATTTATCTAGGTTCGGTCAGTCATGGGCACATAAGTGCGGGGTCTGTTAAGAGATTCGTGAGGGAAGTATGTCGAAATTGCCTGGGGATAAGTCAACTTACTCATGCTCGTGATATTCATCATGATATTACCGAAGCTGGGAGAAATATTCTTATACTTGGCTAACCTCACAAGGACACTCATCTTAACATGAGTACTTCATTGGTCGTGTGCACACGTCACCACGGTCACAATTAAGATATCCTAAACCTCCTGCTTCTGACAAGTTAACCCCTACGAGAGCCTGGCAGAGGGGTTAGCTCTAGAGCGAATAGAATAAACATGTCTACAACCACGTAGGTGGGTAGAAGTCAAAGCTCAATGGATTAGTTAATTAATTCCTCAACCTCCCAAGTCCTTAATCATTTGTTTAAAATCTATGTATGGATATATATAAATCGACTATAGTTATACCATAAGGGAGGTATTAACTTAGTTACTCGACATGTCCTGCATACCCGAATCTTGACGGCGCCGGCTACGAAAAATATACTGGCGGATCCCGTAATACTACGGTTCATATCGAATTACATCTTCCCCTTCTCTTAAATATTAGTGTAAACCATGATAAAAATTTTCTATTGAGGCCTTGCTGGGTTCAAACACCCCAGTGATCCAGTTCATACAGAGCCGTCAATGTCACACGAGTAGAGGAAGTCTAATAAATTAAGTCGATACCTTCCTATTTTTCGTCAAAGTGCACCCTTAAAAGTGTGTTCAGGAGTCTGATTCTAGATTTTATGTAATTACATTAAGCATTTATTTCTATATATTGCTGATTCTATTATATTACTTGTAAACATCGCTTTAGGCATTTTAACATATAACCAATCTATAAAGATAGCCTTTTCGTTCGACTCTAAACTCTTCTTTTTTTATACGGTTAGCTAAACTATCGTTAACTAGATCGTCAACTAAATAGCGATTACCTTGCCTAGCAAACAAAGTAATCGTTTCACTTTCAACTACGTAGTTAGTTGCTTGGTCTGGCCAGCCAAGCAACTAATCACCCCCGCCAACACATACACACACACACACACACATATATTGTCATCAACCTAGCATGCGGTGGGCATTAGACTCTCGTTCTTGCACGAGGGTCTCTGAAACCTACGTAAGGCTATTCTGGCTATATACGGAAGTCCCTCTGTCTTTATGCCTTGTCATACATACACATACACAAATAGACACATGCACAAATAGACACATGCACAAATAGACACATACACACATAAAAAAATAAAAAGGCCAAGCATAGGCTCAATGGTAGAGAGGCAAAGAAGGGACTGGTAGTTTAAAGGGAGAGTATGACACTTTACATGGGCGAATAGTACTATAATATATAATGTTTAAGACTTTGCCCTCGTGAAATATATATTATGAGTGCAGAATTTGCCCTAAATGGTAATTACCAGCTCTATTTTACTGGTTAATCCACGCAACGAGCTCTGTGAACACGGACTTGGAACAATATAATTACGTCTTGCTCATAATCTTCTATGGAGCCAATGTTACACGCACAAATACCGAGGGACTATATAATCACATGAGCGGCAAGCTGCCAACCCTGATCGCCAGTGCGGGATCGGCGAAGCTGGCAATTCAGGCGAGGTTATTCAGAAATAAAAGCTGTAGATCGTCCTCCAAGTTGAAGAAGGGGGTTAGATCCATACGGTCCCCTTGGCTGCAGGAATATTGATTACTACAATGTGAATATTTTCCAAGCCATTAAACACAAGCCCTTGTTACAGTCAAGGGTGAGACGAAGGTCTTAACCCTATACCCAGTCGAGTGGAGGATCTACTTATATGCCCCAATAGTCTTGCTTCTCTCTTTATATCTCGGTCTCGGTTTCGCTTTCGTATTTCCCCTGTTGGAGATCAGGGCAATATGAAAGCGGAAGTTCTCTTACAACTTTGGATTTGATGACTGGGACCTTACATGGCGCGCATACCGCACGGTGCTTACTCTTTTGCATCTGCCCCGTCTATGCACTCTATCAAAAGGTCTGTTGACGAATTGACTACTCTGGACTAGGCAGTGCATACTGCATTGTGTCCACAACTCTTCTTGCTTTAATCCCTGTAATAGGTTGCAGTGGAGATAGAACAAGATAGAACTACAGTATGGTCATGCTTGAATATCTATACTAGCAGGACGAAACGAGCCAGCCAAGGTATTGAGGCTGAAGGGTATGCATGCCTATCAAAACTAGGTGTTGGTACCTATGCATAAACCCAGGGTTATTGTTCGCCCTTGGCCGGCAGTGGGCGTTGTGGGTACGCAGGGTCGTTGTTATATTTAGATTGGAGACACTGGGATTAGGTACCGTCTACTAAAATAAAGCTTGATTAAGCGAGTCGAACAAAGTAGGATTTATAGAATTTACAGAATAATATAACTAACTATGATACTTTTATATTTTACAAATCACGAAAGTCGCCTGAAGAACTACCCCCATAGATCTTAGCAGATGTAGGTATGCAACATCGCGATCGTGGAGAACTAGATGGCGTAGAACTGGACCGCGAAGGGTTAATCGCGAGGAGCTTAATTGCAAAAAACTAAGGTTACGTAAGGTTGCGGGGAACTGGATTGTGAATGACACGATCGCGAAGGGCTTACGCAGTAATTGCGAATAACTAATAACTACAGTATGTCGCGAAGGACTAAGTTGCGAAAGGCAAAGATTTACCCCTTCCGACGATACTATACTACCTACCTAGGTAAGTAGGTAGTTCAGCACTGTTTGGCTTCGAACCTCTATACCTGTTCAATGTCTAGGCCACTTCCTGTACTCTGGTTACAATAGCATTATAGGCACCTATATCATCATGATAGCACAGACACAGTCGCAAGTCACGTATGTCGTGGGAGGTTTACACGTCGCACAGCAGGAAGCATTCTCCTGGTGTCTTACCTGCATGTAGGTATCGGGATTGACGGGAGGCTAGGTACAGTAGGTAGTAGGAGATGGATGCGACGGTGGGAGAACCCTTGGGGCTAACAGCAATTGGAGTGAACTGGGCAGATGCCGACCGGCGCATTCCCTAGCGCTGAGACAAAAGAACGACAATGGATAGCGCAGGATCTTAGTTCGACGCGTTGAGAGCAGGGGAAAAGTGTCAAAAAGCGGGAGAAACCGTGAGAATAAGAAATCTTAGTTGGTTCGGACTGGACACTTCCACGTCTTCCCATTTCTGCGCGGTTGCTCGTATGATGCAAACAAGATCAGCCCACAAGTGGCCATGTCAGCTGCTGCGTAATGGTAATTTAGGGGTCTCTGATTGGTGGAAACGCCCCTGTCAGTGACTATTTCAGCAAGTCGTAGTGGGTAATACCCGCTGGTACACACCATCGAGGCCCCTGATCTTCACCGTAGCTCGTAGCTCGCCGTCCTAGTCCTAGGCACTGACTGATCTTGTGTAGGTATAGCAAGCAAGTACCTGGGGAGCTGGTCTGCCTGCCTGCCTTACCTGCCTGCCCCTACCTAGTACCTGGCCATCTTCTGACCAAACATCAGGTAAACCTGTGCCTTGGGCTGCCCATTATAAATTGAATTCCCTGCATGGCGAAATCACAAGATCCTACTATATTTATACCACGAGCTCCCTACCTGTTTCAGAAGCTCTTCCTTCTTCTCCTACCTCTTACAACCGATTTGAGACTTTAACTAAGACATCTCCACCCCAGCTGTCGTCCAATCTAGTCCCGACGTCCTACAAGACAGACCAGCTCGCTCCCTTTCGTTCTCCTACAGGTAGACAAATAGACAAACAAAGAAACCACAATGTCGCCTACATACACAATGTCAGCACACCTGTGCAAGGAAATCTACAAGTCGTTCCAGAACCGCCGAACCACCACACCCGAGCCAAGCTCTCCCAACAGCAACCAAACCCCGCTATCATCATCGTGGACAAACCGCCGCTCACCGTCGCCCGCTAAGCGCACCTCGGTAGACAGCGACCGTAGTGACTCGTCGTCGGGATCTGCCACGCCAATGTCTCGGTCGCCTTCTGGTTCAGGTTGGGGTTGGGGTGGTCGTTAGACGGACGGAACAAGCCAACAAACACTACAAATCCACAAGCCACCTCCTCAACATGGCTAAACCTACCTACCTATCTACGCACTTCTACTCGCACACACTTACACGTATATCCACAAGGACTGGAACTCGGAGAACTGGCGTTCACGGAACGGAGACGGAAATACCCCCGGGGGCATTACACATTTGACATTTGACATTTTGATTTCTCTTTGTTCTTCGATCGATCGATCCATCATCTCACGTGCAATGCAACAATAGGGGAGAGAGGCAGAAGCAAGAACCCAGATACATGAACGTAACACTCGCGAACAATAACGACGACGACAACAACAACAACAACAACAACAACTGACGAGACGCAACAACAAACATACAACATGAGTTTTCTTCGTCTTCGGGGGGAAAGGGGAGGAGCTCGGTCAGGAATGCATTCAATTGGTCGGTTGACACGTTCGATTTGAGTGTGGCCTGGTTGGAGAAGAGTAATCGACAGGTGGTTCGGATGGACCCTGGCCTGGCGTGATACCCTCCAACAATGACGCAAACCACACCACCATGAGCCGATCACGTAATCAATCGCGTGCTACCTCCCTAGTTAGTCTGGTACTGCATCCAGATAGATAGTATGCATGTCTCTGACTGCGTAGCAAGAAATCCAACCTAACGAATTGAATTGAATTGAATTGTGCTGTGCTGTGCTGTGCTTAGTATGCAACACAGTCGGTGACATGTGACTTTGGTGATGATGAGTAACGCTACCGACCTAATACCTACGTGAGGGGCGAATAGAGCTGAAGGACCTCTTTGGACTTTGGTTTCGGTGCCTGACTAGACAAGTAGTCCAGGCACGAGCCAGCGACAAAGACTGGGGCAAGGGTGCCTCGTTTCTTGTAGTAAGTAGGTTATCCTCAAGTCGATTCATTCATTCATCCATGCATACGACATTTCCTCAAAGGGGTTATATAGGTAGGTGGTTTCTCATCGACCATCCCAAGGTTGTACCTATGTGAATTGGATAGAGAACAAATACCTCCAAGGTTCCATTCCACGAGATTCTTCACCTTGCTTGTAACAACCCCACCAGTTCACGTCGGTGAACCAAATACCTCCTCCCGTACCTATAGGTATCTACCAGCTACCATAGCTATGCTATACTATGCTACCATATGCAGCACGGCATGGCATATCAGATCATGTCGTATCCATGATCATATCCGCCGGATATAAATCGCCTCGCCCAGTGCCTCGTATTTCAGCTCACTATCTTGCTATCTAAGGGAGCAAAGTCAGCCCATCTTGGCTTGCAGGTAGCTGGGTACCCGACTACGAGTACAGTATGTCGTGCAACTGCAACTCTGAAGCTTAGTTACATCACAATGACATCGGTCTGGATCTGATATACTACCATGGTGATAAGGGCTGATTATGCAGGTAGGTCGGTGCTATAGGTGGGCGGGTAGATAAGTAGTTAGAGCGCAAACTGGTGTCTGAGGGGTTGACTACCTCATTGCCTTCAGGAGATTCACAGGGGGTTCAATGATGCTCTGGATAGGTAGATTGAGTGAGTGACTGAGTGTATGGCTGCGTGATGTAGATGCTGGAATGAATAACATAACCAAACGAAGGTAGTTCCACATGAGAGGTTTCAGGTCTACAAGAATAAGAAACACAGAACAGGGTTAGGATATCATGACGCCGTGGCCTTATACTCCATCAATTATTTATATTCTCATAATCCGTAGTACATATTATGTAGTAATCTATTGACTAGGTAGGTTATCCATCCCCATCGAGAGGAATCGTCCGTTCTATCAGAGAGTGCACCAAAGTGGTATATACAGAGTTGTCATGTACATTATATCCAAAGTCCATCAGAGGATCTAGGGGCACGTGCCATACTGCCCTTCCCTCCTCTCCATGTCGTTGACTGTCGTTGATGGCGGTATTGGTTAAGGTAGACCGTAGCTGGCTACCTATATAGCGTGTCGCGCCTATTGTAGGTTGAGCGAGCTAAGAGGGATATATCATCATAAAATGGCTGCGCCGCTATATGCCGTCGTGGTGTTGAACCCGACGATCCTCCTGATGCTAAGCCAAAGCTCGAAGACCTCGAGCTTCAGTTCGACACGTAGATAACCCACCCAGGCGGCGATGAATCGGACGGCGTTACCGGGGGACAACAGACTGCCGGGACGTTGCCTGATCTCATCGACTTGTTCACGTAGTACTGTGCGAGCGCAGTAATGCGCGAGGATTAGGAATGTGCGCATGGGACCCTGGCGCGTATGTAAGCTTTCGTCGAGACTACGCGTCAGGTCGTTCGTCTTGAGGATCAGCAAGATTATGCGCGGGACCTGACCCAGCATCGTCACGAGATCCGAAAGGAGACCCTCCTGTAGTGCGTCGCCCATCGTCTTCTTTTCTTCTTCGGATCGTGACTTCAGGATCGACGAGCTGACTACTGTGTAATCCCGACCAGTAATGGCGCTCGCAAATAGGGGAAATTGCTCCTCCGTGACACCCGCTACGTCGTGAGCGTGCTGCTTCATCCCTTCCATGTCTCCGTCAATGACCGCGAGCCACATCTTAGCATACGAGCGTTGGAGGTTCTCGGGTATGTCTCGATATAGTCCATGGTCGTAAATGATGATCTCAAAATTCTTGCCTGCTCTCCCTTTTTCTGTTTTTCGAATGGCGATGTTTCCTCCGTGAGGATCGCAATGCAGCGGCGCATTCTTCCCGAATATCATCTCGTTGAAAATGTGCGCCAAGGTAGCGGAGACTTCGTCGCGATCGATGCTGTTCGAGTCTAGATAGTCGAGATCGTCTAGGCGTCTGCCCGATTCATTCGCCATGACTAGAATCCTCTGCTTTGCCCATAGTACTTCTGGTATCACCAGGGGTAGCTCGGGTCGTTTCTGAAAGTGCTGTTTCGTCCGGATCGCGTTATTTGCTTCCAGTTGAAAATCGAGCTCTTGTGGCAACGAAGCTTCCATCTCGGATGACAGCCACTCTAGGTCGTATTCGGGAAAGAACCGTTTCAGCATAGAAAAGGTGAATTTTGTCAAGGCCATGTCGAGAGGCGCCCATTGAGCCAAGCCGGGGTGCTGAACTTTGACGGCGACACGCTGTCCAGTCTCTTTCACGGTCGCTAGATGGACTTGCGCGAGTGACGCGGCTCCTATTGGTTCGTGCGCGAAGTCAGAGAAGTAGTCGGTGAGTTCCTCACCGGTATCTCTTCTGAACATCTCCTCGATCGATTCGTATGAGGACACAGGGCACTTGTCTTGTAGCGGGATGAAGGTACTGGTCCATTCATATGGCAGTAGATATGTCATGGCGCTCTGTTTAAACCGTCAGTATTTCCACCCATTCGACGGTGGGCCGGAACGCAATACCAGGTGTTGCCCTAGCTTGATGAATATGCCACCATTCTTTTCCAACACCTTCAGCGTCCGTACGGCACATCTCTTGTGGCATTCTTTTAATATGGCCTCCTGCTCGGCGGGGTCGTCGGTCTTCTCTCTGTCGTTCAACGAAGATCGGTAACTTTCGAAAGGATTGTATCAGCATCCTGGTTTGCCAATTGATTATGCCAATCCAGAACTCACTCATTAATACATAGAGCCAGGGTCGTGGCGACCCTCCCCGTGCGCTCAGACACATCGTACCCATATTTAATATCGTCAGTAAAGGCCAGCACTCCGGCACCGGTAGCACCCGTTGCAGTGGCGGTTAGAACAGAAATCCTCGCCCTTCTCGGACTTCGTCTTGAAGAGCCTGAAGGGCCGCTGGAATATCGTTGGGAAGATGGCCGTTGGAACTTGGTGTGTCTAAGAAGCTGCGTGCGGCAGTTGGCGCAAGTCCAGGGGGTGTTGCTAGCGAGGCGGTTCAATGAGGCAAAAGAGACAAGCTTCATGTTGGCAGCAGAAGACAGCAGCACATTGGGAGTGAGCAAATTGGCATGTACAGTGAGATGCTACTTAGGAATGGATGGTGGACAAGCAACAAAAAACCGGCCGAGGCATTCTCTTGTTTCTGTCACCGACCGATTTTCGCATGTGTAGACGTCCGGGGCCGTCCCAGGAGTGGATCGTCGAATGTTGAATTGAATCTGTTGAGTCGATCTAGCGCAGTCCGGTGTAGTGTGTAGTGTAGTGTAATTTTTTTTTTAATCACTCGGCATAGATCGGACAACACCTGCACTGCCACCGGTGGCACTTATGCCGACCTGTCCTGTGGTACAAGTGTTACCAGCTTCAGTACCTGACAAGGTATATCTTTTGACAAGGGCCTAGTGCTAAAGATAGGCGTGATTGGCTAGCGCTTTCCACAATGCGGGGGACTGAGCTCTTTACGCGTCCTAGAATCGAACCCGCTTTGGCGCATTGAGCATGTGCGACCGCGTTCTAACGCGGGTCCTTTGTCCGCGGTCTCTCCAGCACTACATATTCACTATTACATCAACAACGCATCTTCGAGAACAATAACCACCAACTACACTCCTGACTTCTAAACCTTTGCTTCAAACCAACCAAACATTTGGCATCCCCAATTCCGCGTTCAAACACCAGAGACGACATGTTAGCTACAATGCCCACCCCGATATTCAACCTTGATTTCTCCTCACCACACCGGCCAGCAGTCCCGTCGCCTCTTTCTTCATCTCCTCTGCGCCCATCACAATCCTCTCCCCCTCTCTCGCCACGCGATCCCAATACGCTTCCACGACGGGAAATACAGTCGTCCCCTATTCGAGGAGCATTGTCCAGATTCTCCAAGTACGCGTCCCGCAACGTCAAGCCAAACCCACTACGCCTAAGTCGCGAGAACGCCCAAGAGAGCAGGAGGACGCTCTTTCTGAAGAATGTACGGCAGCGGGCAGATGACAGAAAGTGGGAGCAGAGAGGTGGTGACCAAGAAGTACGTGGCTCCACGTAAATGCATATTCCTAACATACATCAACTAACAGGTCCTATAGACACTCAAGTTGGAATGGAACGTCTTGAACAGGCAACGGAAGCAAGAGAAGGACATGGATCTGGACGGAATTATGTACGACGACGAACTCGAGGATATCGCTGAGAACGTGTTTGAAGCACAGGCGGAGACTGATGACATGATGGTGGACGCCATTGCCCGCGAAGAAGAAGCCGAGCTGGACGCTATGCTATCACTACTTGACACCAGCTCTTCTCCCCAAACACCAAAGCAGCCCAGCACACCATCATTGTCGGATGATGAAGACTACGACAGCTTGTTCATGGACATACTATCTCAACAAAGTGCCGACTACGATAGGTTTATCTCATCGGGTGAAATGGACATGTCATAGTAATGTTGGCTCATGGAGGATTTGATTCGGTATAATTTCTAATCAGTTTGGCATGGCGTTCTTGTGTACGGGGCATCATTGGCGTTGTGGGATATTTGGGGTTGTATTGTCCGGATTGGGTCACCTTACCCGTGTATATACCATACATGGCCTAGCGGTATCTGGAAGCCGCAGATCCACATGTATAAACGATTCTTACCTCAGTTCCAAAACGACATTGCTCCCTTTCACTGTGGTGCGCAGGAGTCCTCCGGGGCCTCGAGGACCTCCTTAGCTGAAGGCATATCTCCAACTAAATCGTGGGGTGGTGATCCAGCCGCTTGCATCTAAGCGCAGTGGTCAGTATCTTACTATCATGCACTGACGGCATGGCCTCTTACTTTCTGCATCCTATCCACAATATACTCCCGATCCGCTGGGTTCGAGTCGGAGTATGTGGGCTCTTCGAACCTGGCAACCATTTCGGCAACCAGGACTTGCTGTCCCTGGTACCGCTTAAGGTCGTCTTTCGATAATGTGTCCTTATTCTTCTCCATCCACCCGGGGTACTTGTCATTTAGCTCTTTCATGGGTTCGTATAAAATTTCCTTGTTAGTGAGTTGCTCCATCATGCCCATTAATAATTTAGAAAAATCCTCGTCGTTCCCATCGCCGCCGGGCATATCTTTCATGGCCTTCATCATCTCGGCGATGAAATCATCCTCTGATCCCTCAGCTGTGGCGGCAGCCGTTGCCTGGTCGCCTGACGCTTGCATCCTGGCCATCGTCCGCCGGATAGTCTCCTGAAAAGAGGCGTCTTGACTGAGATCCGCAGCCATCGCCTCAGTCGAGAGTGGTATCGAAGTAGATTCGTCATTTGATCCCGTTGCTTCTGCAGCTCCAAGCCCCTTGAATATGTTCTCGAATTGGGCTTGCAAATCCGGCTGTAGTTTGGTCAGGAGGAGAAACGATGTCAGGGCGAGAGCACCACTTACCGAGCCTTCTAAGTCGCCCATTAATTCAGCCATGCCGGCTTGCAGCTGTTTTTCGAACTCCTCTGCTGAGAAATCATCTAGACCCGGGAGGGAGTTTTCGGCGTCCAAAGCGCCATCTGCCGTAGCTTGGTCGACGGAAGCAGAAGCAATAGAAGCAGGAGCTGTAGCAGGAGCTGTAGTTTTCGGAACGCCGGGCTTCGAACCCAGCCTTACGCTTGAAAACTCGTCGAGCATGTCGTCCAGATCGTCTAGATCGTCTTCATCCGGGTCAGGCGCATCATCAACATTGTTCACACCCACAACAGTCTTCGGCTCCACACTTATGAGAGTCTTCGGTTCCGCGTGAGGCGCCTGATCTGGCTGCTTAGGTTGATCGCCAGCTATGCCAGCTTTGTCTGTCTCCATCGCGATCACGGTACGCGAGCCAATTCTTAAGCAAATAATTGGTTAGGGGTGAAGTATATTAGGTACAGCAACCGTTGTGACGACCAGGGCCAATATGACAAACCCCACGAGCCCCGCGCGGGACTTCCTCTATGCACGAGGGACGGTCGTTTTCTAAGGCGCACAAGTAGGAAGTCTGTCTATAAGACTCCAAAGAATGCCTGAATACGAGATATCGAGACTGTGTAGGTAATTTTATGAAGGGGCTGCTTGCCTGAGAAAGACCAAGTGGGATAGATTGATGTGAACAGAAGTTGCCGAGGCGTATGTTGCCTACATGTATGTACCTATGTAAGTACCTATGTACATATGGTAGGTGGTCTTGGCAGGTGGTAGGTGGTAGCTACTGGGCAGGTACAGTACCGAGGAGTCTATATATAAGCTGAGGGTAGCCCCCCCTAGCTAACCTAAAGGTATCTATATATTTTTTAAATAAATATAACCTATAAAGGACTTTGTCCTATTTTAATTAAATATATAAATAGTAAGTACTTTATATAAATAAATATATATTGTTTATTTTATTTAAAATAGCTATAATAAAAAAATAAACCGTTATTTAAAAATATATACTAATTTAACTATTTATTTATTGCTAAATTTATTTACTGCTAAGTTTATTTACTGCTAAGTATATTT